>CAVNYN010244737.1:0-27815 GCA_963692815.1 Nyctanthes arbor-tristis | reverse complement strand
CCCCCCCCCCCCCCCCCCCCCCCCCCCCCCCCCCCCCCCCCCCCCCCCCCGCTGTTGAAGGGTGTGCAGAGATAGATTGTAAGAGATTCACTGTAGGACCCTCTTCTATAATTTAGTGTAAAAAAAATCGTGACATGCAGTTGCAGAATTGAAAAAACTCGTATCATGTTTACCTGGACAAAACAGAAACATTGTATGTTTTTAGAACAAATACACAGAAATGAAGATCTTGCTAGAAAAAATTTCAGACAGTGATACATTTTGATTAACTGGATGGGCAAACTTTCATATTCTTTCACCTCAAATTATGCTTCCTTTAGACGGTATGTCTTTTATGTATTTTAGGGCACAAACAAGAAGATATCAACCAATCCCAAGATGTTAAACTTTAAGCCTGCAACGGTTTAACATGTCTAATTCATATTTAAGCATTATTCGAGCATAAGTACAAGACCAGGATTTTATGTTTGTGGTGTGTTTTATAGAAAAGATGAAAAGGGAAAATGATATTTTTGAATTCCATGGAAAACAAAACCTCCGTGAGAAGCGGTAATTGTTTTCCATGGAAAACAGGTGAAAATATACTGACAAGGATTGTAACATGTAATTTTGATTCCATTTCCATTTGTGTGTCATATGCACAAATATAGAATTTTTCTCCCAGAAATTGAGTTTTTTCCATGGAAAACAACTCCAATAAAACACACTCTTAGTTTCCTTATCCAAGGAAAAGAAAACAAACAACAAACCAATTATACCTATGAAAATAATTAAATGACTACTTCACAACAATTCAAGTAAATATGAGTTGAATATCCAAAATTCCAGGGCAGCACGTGAGTCTGCAATACATTTTTTGGAGCTTGAGCTAAAACTTGGCTGTAAAAACATATTTTAAGTTTGCATTAGTTTGAATGAATATATAATCATAATAATAAAAAATGGCCATAGATAGCCCTTGTCCTCCCCAACAAACAGCGTTAGAGATCTTAAGGTAGTAGTTTCACTGATTTGGCCAGAAAACTATAATTATGATATAAACTAGTGAAAGAGCTAGAGACATGAATATTTCATTTTGGGTTGCAGTATTTTCTAGAGAAAAAAGGTGGGGGGGTTGTATTACAGTGCTTCAAACGACATTACGCTTTACCAGAGTTGATAATTCACATTTAGGTTCAAACCTCCGGTACAACCACAAACACAGCAAATTTTCATCCTGTTATTGACCTATTAGTATATATATTAAATCGAGATCGAGTAGGTAAGGTTGTAAAGGAAGGATAAGTCTATTCCTGAGCTTAGCTTGGCATTGATTCAGGATTTCCTATAGCAGAAAATATTAATGCAGATTACAGGGAAATTCTTTAACCAAATCCAACTCAAAGCCCAAGCAACCATTTTCAGCATTCCAATTTTCTAGCAGCTTCTAAACTCACACAACCTTTCAAAAAGGAGTTGGTACTCAAGATTCACACTGCAACTTTTTGAAACGAACAATTACAGCCAACAATTAGAAGGCAAAATCCTCAACATCAAGTGAATTTCCAGATTGAACCATTGGGCGGTAGTTTTCTGATAATTGTGATCTCCGTGAGTATGAATTTTTATGGGGCTAAAACGGGGTGCTTGTGAAATAGATTCTTTGAGAATTGATTTTGCATATGATTTGTTTGAAGAACATTGGACAAAAAGTAGTATGGGGAAATGAGGAAAATAATTTTTTAAAGAATGTGTGGTCAAAAATGAAGTGAGACAAGAATTGACTCTACAAAAATCTATTTCATACACACCTTGGTCTTTTAGAACATGCAGAAAAGATAAGAGATCTGTCAAAATGCACTGAAGTTACCTGGTTCTGATACTGCGTTTAATATACGTTAGTGTGTGTTGTTTGTTTGTGTGTGTGTGTGTGTAATATGGACTATAGAGAGGCCACTCAGGTCAGACCCTTCAGTTCAGAAGGGTAGCACTGCACTTGGATATACAGGTTACATTGTAGCTTCTTCAGAAGTTGTGGGGTGTATTCCGATGGGGATGATGGAAACAGCAGTCGGGAGAGAAAGATTTTGCTCTTTAAATCTTCTTATACTTTTTTGTTGATGGGTTTTCCAACTCATTTTTTATTATGCCCTGGATGGATGACAATTAATAAAGGATGGTGTTTCTTGTGACGAGAATCAGGACAAGATACTCAATCTTTGATCAGTCAATGGGTGGAAGAAGCTTCCATTTCTTGTTTTGAGTTTAGGGTAGCGTATCTGCTGAACTTAATAGAGTATTTTGAAATCAGATTTTGATGAAGCACGAAGAAACCTGGAGTTCACCCTCATTTTCTAGTGAAGTTTAGGTGGAAAAGGAACATTGCACTTCTCGTCAAGAAATGTGTATCCCAGCACAAGACCACATCGGAATCTAAATGTTCTCAGTATCCACACTGATCGAGAGAGAGAGAGAGAGAGAGAGAGAGAGAGAGAGAGAGAAGATAGAAAAGTAAGATCCACAATACATCCTACATGCAGGAAAAGTTTGCCCAAGTTGTCAGAATTTGACAGACTGTGAGAAAGAATCAGTTGAAGAAGACCCATTAGTACAGATTGTCCGGCATTTCGTATGGACTTACTACAGAAGATCTTATTTTACCTTCCCCACTTGCCTAATGTTTGGGAAGAGGAAAATTTTACACGAAGGTAAGATGACAATGTAGATTGTGTCAATTCAGCATCGATCATTTTATCTATTTCTCGACAGTTATATATTGTCAGTGTATAGTCGTTAACTTGGTACATGGGTTCGACGAAACCCAATATGAGAACCAAAACAGTTGACTTGAATTTAGAAAAAGCACTTGCCTGCATTTCTCCCATAAGCTGTCTCTCAATTGCATCAAAAGAATCAACAATTTCCACTTCAGACAATTTGGATATTAACTGATGAATATCAGTATTAACACTAGCTTGCCTCCACAGTTTATATTGTTCTTGCTCAGCAACAGCACGCTTCTTCCGGAACCATGGCAAAAAGTTGTGTCCTTTCAGGAATCGCCTGAATAGAAGTAAAAACTACCTCAACTTCAATGAAATAAAAAATGTGCCATAAAGCAGACTATTCTCACTAGTTGCACATATGACTAACATCACATGCAAAATGAATGTCTAAAACTTTAGCAGATAAGACTATTAATTGACTATAGGTAACCTTGGGAAATTCAGACAGGCCTTTCTTGGGACACAGAGGAATACAAATAATAGCAACAAGCTAACGAAAACTAACAAAAGATTTGATAGGGAACTGATGACATCGGAATTTACCACAATATTTGACGTAACAATCTGCAGAAGCATTGGTATAAGATGGTAGAAATTTCCAAAACAAGTCAACATCAGATGGAAGTTGGGTTCAATCTTGGGCTGAAGCATGCTATGGTGGGAGGACTATCCTGCTCTGTATTGCCTAAGATATCCAAGCAACGTCGGTAATGCAGTGAAAAGTAGTTGAGAAATAATTTGAAACCTAACTTGTGACCAAAAAGGGCTACTTGGAGCAATCTACCCCTCCCACCAAGTTAACGTGATTCCCCACCACAACTTTTTAATTAATCATTTTTAACCCTCAAATCCCACCTTTTACGGCAGTGTTCACTGTTCTTTACTAAAAAACGACTATATCATACTCTAACTCGAACTATATAGAAGGAAGTAAATTGCAATAATAATGAGAATCAAACACCCTTTTAGATTTTATTCTTTATTTGTTCATTTTTCAAAATAACCGACTATGTGACTGATTTTATTTATTTATTATTTATTTTTTTTTTTTTTTTTTAACACAATGAGGTCATGTGGTCTTCCAATTTATCCTTTTTCTTAACAAGCTTTTGATTTAATTAGAAATTGACAGTGCTAGTCTCTTTAAGTAAAAAACAGGTAGATTGTGCCAAAAAGATGAAATTGGAGGGGAAAATGCTAGGTTTGAAAGGTCAGGGGTCAAAATCACTCTAACCTAAAATTTCAGGAGTCGTGCCAATTAGCTATTAAATTGTCAAGAATGGGAAAGGGAAGCATGTTAAAAATGCAGCATAAATGATCTCCCATAGGAAGGGCAACATGGAGAAGATAAGGACATAGATAAAATTTGTTCTCTGTAAAATTCATCAATATTCATTCACAAGGAAACAAGCATGGGAGACTAGATTCATTCCATGACAAGGAACAACTCAAGAAAATTAGTCTTATAAGTATGAATTATATTCATCCATAAGAAAGACGATTTGACTCCCTGTCATATCCTGTTGGATTGTGTTATGGTCTCTTGTAGAAACTCTATTCATATCCTAGGATCCTAATGACAGTTACAGGGTAAAATTGCAATGCAAATCCAACATGCGGAGGTATGTCGACATCACAAATCTTAGTTTTTGTGGGGCAAAATTTATTTATTAAAAAAAAAGAAAAAAGGAAATATTCCGTTGGAAGTACACAATATCTAGCGGGATTATCCCACCAAATGTACACGTGGCGGGTGATAACTAAACAACCCACATGTGAGTTTTTCCACGTGGGTCTTCCCACACATGAATTGTCAAATTATCACCGCCAAGTGTGCAACTGGCAGGATAATCCTCCCACGTCACGCGGGTGATCAAAACTGCCCAAAATGTCCTGAAAGTCATACGCCATTGATCCTTGAAAAGTAAACATAATTAGCAAGGAAACGTGTCTCTCCAACATTATCTGTCCCCAATATTACATTACTGAAACTTATTATTATACTTATACCAGTTCACAAAATGAAAAAGATACCAATACTATAACAAGAAACAGAAATTTAACATCATTACCTGTAGAGATCCAGCCAATTAGACCTCATTCTCTTCTGGAGAAATTTCCCAGGACCTCTGGCTGACAAGCTTGTAAGGAACTCCTCACTATTGAATGGGCGTAGAGGAGGGGGATCAGCATATGGGGATGAACCTTCAGAAGGTGTAGATGCTCTGAAGTATGGGCCAAAGGGGGCCAAGAAATTAGTGGTTAGCTCCAGAAAATGGCGACGCAGTATATCATTGTTAACAACTGACATTGACTCCTCGACCCTTGGGGAAATTCCAGCATCAACTAGCCTATTCAAGATGGATGTATCCGGCTTTGTCACAGCAGCATAATTTGTCCAAACAGCTTCTTTGTGCTCGGTCATCAGACACGAAGGACCATCTCTCCTCAACTTCACAGCATTCAAGAAGTTAGCAGGAGAAAACTTCCTAAATCCTTCATGTCCAGCAGGAGCACTTTCCCGGGAACTCATGGCAAAGCGACTTGAATTTGAAGCAGGACTACCAACTGAAACAATGTGAGGCATTGTACGCAATGCTTTCAAGAAAAAGAGGTTTGTCACACCCAGAATCATTGGAGGAAAGGAAGCCCCGTCTGGAAGAGAGTTTAGATGTGCAAATTCTGGATCATGAATAGTAAAGTAAGGCCTAAAGTCAATGCTGCAAAGAAGAGGGGCAACCAAGCTAACTAGACCTGCAACAGCTTCACAACACTGCGGAGGTGTTGGTGCTATGATCAAAATGGGTTCTCCAATGATCAGCAGTTCCCATAGCTTCCAGAGCTGCATCAATAGCCCTCTACATGTGCCAAAAAGATCTGAGTCATGAAACAGACCATGTGGCACAGACTGATTTGAAGGAAGCAAAGGAGCCAGTGAGGAAGCAGAATCTTCAAAGAATACACCGTTATCTGACGGTAAGCTATGAGAAGGCGGTAAATTTACTTTCAGTACAGCATTCCCAATAGGAAGTTCCATTAGCTGGCCAGGGATAGGGGTCGGCCACGTTGATACATAAGAAGCAATATAATTAAGAGCTTTCTTTCCAATGTCAAAGTACAAAGGGCCCATGATTTGTAACAGGGGTCTAAATACGCTAGAGTAGGGTCTATGAGAAAGAATTACCACTGATTTTTGTTCTCCACCTCTCTTTAACCTCTCGTCATGTCTCTGTCTATTAAACACAAATCCATACAAGTATTTTGAGTTAAAGCCATGGAAATTTCTATTTCCTTGATTTAGCACACCTGCACTCACTGGTTTTCTGGATGATTCCTTACTATCTACTTCAACTATGTCTGTAAGAGCTGCATTTCCCACTTGAGAATTTCCCTTTCTTCTAGTGCGAAAGAAGAAAATACAATCATGGATGCTTGACCTATTGTGATTCTGGGAAACAGAATCTGGAAACGAACTAAAGGCAACTTCAAGCTCCTCATTTTGACTAAGACAGGCAGGTGGATAACACTCCTCAATGAGTTGACCCTGCTCAAGATCAAACCTAATGACACAAAATGCAATTACCCATTGCTGCAAAGCATGTTCATCCACTTTCAATTCAGGTTCTGACTTCACAGAAAATGTTGGAGATCGGTTCATTCTTAGCTAGCCCAAAACCACCAGTAATCCATCAACTGAACGCCATTTTCACCAATTCCATACTAAATTGCAGCAGGATATGTCTTATTATTAACTGGAAATCGCGAAGTTGTATCATGAATTCAGACACGAAAAGGGTAAAACTTCACCGGAGGAACAATAATTGGTATAAGATGCATACGGGCGCAGCCACCTGCGTTCTAGTGGGGGCAGTTGCCCCACCTGGAATCTGGTCGTGGTTATATACGGATTACACTTGAACGGGTGCCGGTCCTAAAAGGCAAGCACAAAAAATTATACAGCCCCAACCCAAGTTAAAGAGCGATATTGTTAGAAAATCCGTTGCACAAGCAAAAGGAAGCAGCAAAAGAAAACAAATTCCAAGAAGATAGGAGAAGAGAATGGCGACGAAGCTGGACGGAATCTTAAAATTGGATTAGCTCCTTCCCTGGCATTGAAAATTACATAAATAAATCATAAATCTACCTCACCAGTTCATGAAGAACAGAAGAAGATGAATTTACCTGGCAGAAATCGGTGGAACACAATTGCCACCAAGCGGATGATAAATATGGATTATCCCTATAAAAGATTGTTCCTTTATTCCCTAAACCCTAAATTGTTTCCGATTATGTGCTCAATTCAAGAAAGATAACGTTGCCCCCTTCAAAATTTTTGCAATGCCTTTCGTTTGCATTTCAAACCTTTTTCTTCTGTTTTTCCACCTCTTTTCCATTGCGCTTTCAGATCTCAAATCAAACACTACAAAATAGCGTACTTTTCTTTGTATTTTCCACTCTTTTTTCTTTTCCTTAAAATATTTTATTTTATATTATATTATTTTTCTTGTGGACTTGAAAAAAAGAGAGAAAAGTGAAAAAGATAAGAGATAGATAAAAACTCGAAAATAGTAATAAAATAGTAGTGGAGAAGGTAGAGATGAAAGTGTGGTTTTGGACCTTGAGGTTGACCTTGAGAAAAAAAGTGAGGAAAAAGTAATGTAAATGAGAGAAAAGTAATTAAAAGAAAAAAAGAAAATAGGAGAAATATGGAGTTTTTTTTTTTTGTATGACCTTTGGAGATAACTTTTCCCCATTGGAGATGCTCACATTTCTAATGCTCTAAAAAACACACTAGGTCCATTTAAGAAAAGAGAGAGACACAAAAAAATTGTAAGTCTCATAATTTTATCTATTTTCATTTTCTGTTAATCACTTTTCTCTCATTTACACTATTTTTTCTCACTTTTTCTCCCTCAAATCCCATGTGAGGTCCACAGATAGACCCTCACCTTCACCCAGTCCATTACTATTTTATCATTATTTTTGAATTTATCTTCATCTCTCTTGTCTTTTTTATTTTTCCCGCTTTTTTTACTATACCTCATTCTATTCATATTTACTTAAAATAATCATCTTTTTTAACTCTCTCCTCTAATGGACTAGGTCTATAAAATAAAGTATTAGAGATGCTCTAAGAGCATTCCTAATATTAAGGCTAAAAAACCAAGGGAAAAAATTTAAGTGGAATAAATTTGGGGGGAGACCCATTTTCAAATAATGTATAGAAGAAAACTTTTTTTGGAGGGAGGAGGGGAATACAGGTATAGGTTTTTGGTTTTTTTACTACCATACATTATAATATGTTTATACTCAAAGATAATCTGTGCCTACTATCTATGTGAGGACGTTATTGGCCGCTATTGTGGATTTCGATCTCTACTATCTATGTGAGGACGTTGTTGGCTGCTGTTGTGGATTTAATGTTACTATTTATATTTTTTTAAGTGTCTTTGGAATTATACATATACGTCAAAATATAAATTGAAATCTCATTTGTTTTGTTAACATGTCACACAAAATTCAAAATTTTCACCTCATATTTAATAATTGTTTGATTATAAAATTAAAATTAGATATGTGAAGAAATTTATTGATATGTATATAACATTTGTAGGGCCAAGAATTGGAGGGGGCATTCACTAAAATTGGGGCCCCTCAAATGGGGTTTTTCCTCGCCAAATGACAGCCTCTCAAATGTTAACATTATTTCGTTTTGTAGGGAGAGAACCTAAATTTGAGTTTTTTCCTCAACATTGAAAATACTCTAAGCGGGGGAAGTAAAGGTGAAAATTAAGTGATTCGGAGCTCCGAACTCATAATCCGATATGTTTCTCTATAAAACATAAAAAATCAGTGGGGCAAAGTAAATGGGGGACCAAATTTGAGAGAAATGTTATAAAATCAGCCCATATTTGCAAACCAACTTTATTTTTAAATAAAAATTAGTCAAATTAATCATGTTTACATATTGTATGAGACCTACGTCTACTACACAAATTGTCAACATTCAACCACACTCATTCTCTCACTTATTTCTCATTAAAACTCATTAGATCATCCACAATGGAGATGTTAAATGGGGTTTTTTTATTAATTACATGTCAAAATTAGTGCTATATTGGTGATGTTTAGTGCTATTGTTAAAGGAATCTCTTCTAGCTGGGTGTTAAAATTGTTGTGAACTTTAACAATAATTTTAACACTTGAGTTGACACTTTTATTTATCTATAAAAAATTCTTTTCTTATTTATTTGATAATATTTGACCAATAATTTTTGACAATAATATGGTCAACTTAAACTTAATAAACTTTAATAGTTAAATTTAACACATCCTTTGTGATTGTTAAACAGTTATTAAAATTATCTTGTCTATGTGTCATTTAGCAATTACTAAAACTCTATTTTCTTGCTTATGTGAGTAGCTAAAATTAGCACAACTATTATGGATACTCATAAAATGAGTTTACAAACGAGCGCTCAATTTTCTAGCATCATAAATAGTGACAAATGCCTATGTAGCATGTATTCGAACATGCTACATCAATTGACAATGGTCCATAGTGGCCCGCAAGATTGTGCATGCTGTGTAGTCTCGCCATTTATAGCATTTATTGCGCCAAATGTCCCATTTTATAACATTTCCCCAAATTTAGTACCCTCTTTTGAGTTTTTCCACTTTAAATTTGTCAAACTTTGGTTTGTACCCTCTTAGAGCATATTCAATACAAAGTCAAGATGAAATATCTTAGGTGTATATGTGACAAAGAATATTGACATTATATTCAAAAAATCCTCTAATGTTAACAATATTAACAATGTCAATATGATCTTATTTGTCAAGTTATTATTAGGGATTTTGAAAAAAAGAAGAGAGAGAAATTTTTTAATTGGATAAATTAATACTTGACATTGTCATAGAGAATGTCATCTCATGACATTCTCAATGACAATGTCAAACATTTAATGTGTCAAATAAATATTTTTTTAGATCAATTATCAATTTATTTCATAACTACGAATATGCATTAGAGATGTTCTTACACTATTTAGGATGATGGTGTCAAACCCGATTCTAAGTTTTTTCCCTCACACTATAAATGGTCTAACTATACAAAAAGTTTGAGTTGTGTTATTACTTATTTGAAAAAAAAGTTCAACAGAATTGGTAAATGATAGCATTTTTTAACCTATACGTCATTTCTAAATTCATGTTACAATCTTATTAAATATGTTATGAACTAGAAGGAAAAATAAAGAAAAATAAAAAGAAAATAGAAAACAAAGTTCAAGAATTATCTGTATTATTATGAGGACCAAAGACCCTTATTTATAGGTACAAGTCTAAGATTTAGGGGTATATTAGTCATTTATAATATAATTAAATAATTTATAACACTCATCTTTGAATAACTAATCTATATAATAATTGCCTCATTAAAAGCTTTGTTTGAAGAAAAACCTAGCGGGAGAAAAAAATATCAAACTAAGGAAAAAAGAGTGCAATTAAATCTAAATAAATTTGAAACGTCCAAGATGCTGCCTCATTAAAACCTTTGTCAGAAAAACTCAATGAGATAAAAACTGGTCGAAGGAAGAAGAGCACAGCTGCTCTCCCTGAATTAATTCAATAATGGTATTTCTCTTGTATTGAATTATTTCGCCAAATCTTGAATGCTCATCAAGACTTAACATGGAAAAAAACCCTGTGGGAAAAAATTCAAGTGGAAGAAAAATACATTATTCTCCAATACTCTGTTAAAATTATCTCGTTAAAAACCTCGCTGGAAAACCCAGTAGGATAAAATCTCAGTAAAGGAAAAATACAACTTGTATCTTCCTTATCTATATTGGCAATCTATACAAAAACTTTCAGTTCTTTATATACTTCATACATATCAAATCCTTTAGAGATTATACCATATTTATGATATTTTCATATATTGCAAATTGAACACAATTTTATATTTCAATTGTACTACCATACATTTGATAATACTTTCACATAAGTGCCTATTAATATTTTATTGACATGATATACATTTTCAAATGACTAGACTGTTGATCTTAACATAAAACAATCTACTAGATTGTACCTTTTTGTTTTGGCCAATATTCTATGTCATTAAATTTTTATGAAAAATTAATTCATCATTTTCGCAATTATTGAGCTCATTAATATTTATTTATTGTCGACAATTATTGCTTATTGATTCCATTTGATTCTCAGTGCAGACATAACACTTTGACATTTCTTTTATTTTACTAATTTCAAGTACCTGAACCACTTCAGGGATTTTCTGATTAGCTATATATATATATTCTTCTAGAGTATTATGCCTCAATATGACCATCATATAAAATATTTGCCCCATATTCTATTTTCAGATATTTATTTTAGAATCTGCTACATTATACTTCAAGCATGTCATTAATACTCAATTCCTCTTACAGGAATTTATGTCAATTTAAGTTGGAGCTTTTAATTTGGTATATATTATTGATAACTATATAGTCAGTAATCTGAAATGTAAACTATCTTACAAACTTCAGGTTTGCATTCTGCTATGTGAGGATTACAAACACGCATTTTATATATTTGTTACAAACTACCAATTTCTCCCCCTAATGCTGGGAAGACTATGCAAATTAAGCAATAATTGATAAATCATGTCGTAACATATCATTCTTCAGGAATTAAAAATAAATATTATACAAAAGGGATTCAAACTCGAACATGTATTCTGATGTATTCTTAGTATTCAAAAATACTCATATCAATTTTGTGGTGGCGCAATTATACATAAATAGCATTTATAACCTTTAGTAAATTGAGGCTTCTAACTGTAATCCAACTATAAAGGGGATATCATATAAATTTTATATTTGGTAAATTATAATAATACTACAAATAAAATACTAGTTTTCCCCTTAAATAGAAAATGTTATTCTTAGTTAATAGAGTAATAAATAACTTGAGACATATTCAATGGTCTTGCTATACCATAGGCAATTAAGTATCCCGACTAAAATATAAATCATTAATAATTTTGAGATAAAGTTTACTAGCAAGATACAAATGTCTTTATTTTATATCTGAAACTTAGCTAATTATCAATCAATTAAGCAAATAATCTCATAAACCTAGGGTTATGAGTAATATGACACATGTAACCTCTAATGGATTCAAATTATAAATATCTAAAAGGTCTACATAGAGGATGAGTGGGACTATGGTTAACCCCTAAATATTTTCTAGATACATTTGGAAACTTAATTCCAAATTTGGCTGCTGATATTTTTGTAGTATATTTGTCTTGAGAACATATGATACATGAAATCTAAAGAACTTCCAGTTATTCAAATGATTTTCAATATTTTCATTGTTAAGAGGGAAAAAAAAAGGAAAACTCGAGATGGTGACTGGTAATGCCAAATTAAAAAAAAAAAAAAAATCAGTTTAATAAGAATGTTCAAATAATAACTAAGCTTCAGGTTCAATATATTTAATACAATCTATGAGATTGTCAAAAATTTTTTAATATAACATCTTCAAGATTTGTCGAGATTTGCATTGCGAGTACAATAAAATATTATTTTACAGGATATATCCATGAAATCTCTAGGATTTTGAATACAAAATTTATGAATATCAAATCAATTGAAATCCTAGAATCATTATGATTCTATATTCTTACAGCAATGACATTTTTCAAAAGCAATAGATCATTAATTCAATTTACATTTATACAAATCTACCATTCTGGAATCATATCAATCTAGTTAAACTATCACTTCTTCAAGAACAATAGTCCAACATTTTCAAAATCATTTAAATTGTAATAAAAAGAATCATTGAAATATTAAACGTAATATAATTCTTCACTTTGATGATATAATATTCAATTCTAATATTAATGTATTGCGCATGAATATACAATAATGAATCTCACATATTTTACTCTTCAAGAGCACAAGATATTCAACTAAAATATTATACTTTATGGTATTTCTCTAGAAAATCTAATACATTATACGTTTTATAACTCTTCTAGAGCCTATCATATTCTTTTATAATATGAAAATATGAGATATGATTGTGAATCTTCTTATAAAAATATCATAATAATCTTCCAAATTATTAATGAATTTAAGATACTTTTCTTTTTTTCAAAGAAATCACAACAATAATAGGAACAAAATTATACTCATTCAAGATATACAACAAAATCCAATATAATAATGTTCAAGATCTTTACTAGAATTCTATATGTAGTAATTCTTAAGAAAATACAACCAACAATATCTTATTTTCTAATATATTAAACTTTTTTAAGACCAAATTTATTTTATCTATAACAATCTTCAGGATCACTCATAGATTTCGAAAATCATAATTTTTCAGGAAAATATGACAAATATAAATTGATAATTTACTAGTAAATTAAACAATCATATATTATACGTCAATAGAATAATTTAAATATCCCAATAACTAATTATCCAAAATAAATTTCACCAATAATAATACGGTACGAGCATGTGGATTTCCTTTAATAAACTCACACATTTACACCATGATGTCTGAGGTAGGTGACAATAAAAGAAAACTAATCAGATAAAACTTTTATAGAATACAAAGTAACGGAAACATCTTTTGTTTATAATTCATATAGAAAAACTCATCTACAGTTTAGATTTAAATAAAATATTCTGTATTTCATAAAAGATCTTTAAGAGTGACTCTCAAGATTTATTAGATATAATTTACATAAAATTTGGTCTTCATGAGTATACTCAATCTAAATTGTTACTACTTTCTCAAGTAGCAATGAATTCTAACATCATACTAAAATTTAAATAAATATTTGCTCTCTATGAGCAATACATTTCAAACTAAATCATTTAGATTACAACTACTGGAGTAGTTCAATATTCTTCTATAATATTAACATTTGTAATAATTTATTCTTCTAGAACAAATAATATTATCCCATAGTATTAGTACTCATGCAATTCTCTAAGAATAATCAATAAATTGTTTCACTAAATTGAAATCATACAACGACGGGCTCTTTAGGAGCAATATTAACTCTTCTTTGTTAATTAGTATTGATTTAAAACATTGTTACTTCTAGAATAATAACTAAATATAGTTCAGAAATATTTAGTATAGATATTTTATATTGTTGTTCTACAAGAACAAGTAATATCATATAATATATAATACAAGAGTTTTTAATTGAATTTGGATTCTCAATTGCAATTTTTCCTACTCATTATTTTGCTGACATCATCATGATGTTGCACAATAATTAGGGCGGGGTTATCATGATGTTGCACATTGATTTGGGCCAGATTACTATCTCTACAGATGGTGCTCCAATTGGTTTTTATTTTTTATTTTATTTATTGAATTTATGAAAGTATAGTAATTCCTATAGTGAATGAATGAAACTAATGCTCCCTCAATTAACATAGATTGGATTAAAGATGCACCTTTCTCTTGAACTACGGTGCCTTCATATATTTTTCCCTTTTCTTAGACTCCTTGAATATACAGAAACCAAATGATTTTATTTATTTAATTTATGAAAGTATAGTAATTCTCATAATGGGCAAATAAAATTGATGCTTTGTCAATGAAATAAATTGTCTTAAAGACGAACTGCTAAAATATTGCTCTGTCAATTAACATAAATTGGCTTAAAGACGCACATTTCCCTTGAATTACTGTGTTTTTATATATTTTTCCCTTTTCTCAGACTCCTTGAATATACAGAAACTAAATTATTTTATTTATTTTATTTATGAAAGCATAGTAATTCTCATAATTGGTGAATGAAACTGATGCTCTGCCAATGAAATAAATTGTCTCAAAGACCAACTGCTAAAATATTACTAGAATAATCATGAAACCCTTCTTTGCCCTTAAAGACACACATTTCCTGAGAATTATTATGCCTTCATATATTTTCCCTTATCCCTTCAATCTTCCTATAATTTTCAAAATTCATTCCATAATTCCCCCTTCTAAAATTACTATTCATATAATTTTTAAATTTTCCTTTCTAAGAGTCTTTGAATATATGGAAACTAAACTCTAAAAAATGTCACTTTTCTATTATTATTATATATATTATTATTTATTATTATTTAGTGTCGTAGATTACATGGAAAACATAAAGTTGAATTAAATTTTCTCAAAATCGTGACAGTTTTTGTAAGACTTTCATGTATTGTACATATGTAGTGATTACATATATCTATGCATTGTGACGCGTTTGTTACACGACACGTGGCAATTAGGTTTTAAGTTTTGTTCTTTACTGTTATTCTAATTAGATAAATTTTTTAAAATTATTATCATCTGTAAAAATTTTACGTTGTTACTTGTCATGCATAAAACTCTAATATGTAAATAAAAAAAACATTTTTTTTTTGTTAAAGAAACTAAAACTCAACCACTATTAATCTCTATGATCTGGTTCCTTAGTGAAAGTCTTCTAAATATAAAACAAATTGGAATTAGTGTAGTTTTATGAATATACAAGTTTTGTAAACGCAAGTTAACTCACTAAACTAGATTGTGTAAAAAAGAGAACACCTATATTAAAACGAAATTAAAAAAATTGGAAAACTTATAAGCCTTATTTTCTAGTTTAAAATTTAAACTTTTCTTATTTAGATACTCATCAAGAATTTTCAATAATTTATATTAATTTATTAGTTTTTTATATTCCTTTTTTTATTTTAGTTTGCTCATTTCTATTTTTTAGTATTTATATATAATTATGAGTTTTTACAATTTTTTATTATCTACTACCAATGTAAATTTGATGGTGAGTAACTATTTAATTTCTTATGACTTAGTATATTTTAAAATTATTCTTCCTGCTACTGCTAAAAAATGAAGGCGTTGTAAACTAATTGTCTTGTATTATCCTCTATTTATCTATTTATTGTTTATGTTTGTTTGATTTTTAAAATTTCTTTCTTAGAGTCCTTTATAATATGGAGACCAAAATTTATTTCAGAATAACTTGGAAACCTATCCCAAATTAACTTATATTACAAATGGAAACTTAGTTCAGGATAACTTGGAGCAAATCAACTGATTTATTCTCTTCTTTTTTTGTGCAATAAAAATCTATTTATTTATGTCACGTCAACAGTTAAACACATATAATGTGCGAAAATTTTGTGAACAGAGAAACATGAAATCTACAAGAGTAAAAGGAACTGTGCAAAAAAATTACTCCATTCATTTCGATTATCTGATCTTATTTTCCTTTTTAGGATATCCCACATATATGGTCTCCTTTATATTAAAAAGTCTAACTTATATTTCTTTATAAATATATCTCTATTTAATATTTTAATTATAATTATCAATTTTGAATTTTACTCATGAAAAAGGTACGTCCGGGGGAGAGGGTTTCTCAATAGTATGAAAATTTTTATCTGAACGGGTATCAAGTGAACACGGGTATGTACATACCCGATACGTATTATTAGACTGTTAACTGATAATAATTAAATAAGTTAGATAATTTAAAAGTAAAATATAGTAAAACATTGATCGAGTATATAAGCAGGTAACTATTAATATAGTATTAATAAAATATTAACTTAACCTGTCAAATATTAATCAAAACTTTATATTTATTGATTTTATTGTTTAAATATTTTATTATTCATTATTATTGAACATTTTTTAAAATTAGTCTTCTCGTACAATGCATGAGTGAGAGGCTAAACTCATAAGTGCAATAGTTGATTGTTATATGATTATTTATATCGATGACAATGAAGTGAGTGTTAGGTAGGTTAGCCATACCCTGGACGTACTCCACGAGTCTTGAAGTCACCATTGACCCGCCCCCCAAACCTACAAATTCATTGAGCGGGTAAAGGCAGGTCGGGTTTTAGGGTGGGGTGGGATGCCACCATAATCTATGAAAGGACTCATGAATTTTTTTTCTTCTTTCAATTAATGTTATGTGTAACACATTATTAATTGATGAACGTAGAATAAAATAAAACCTTTATTTGGAATTTTAAAGTTCTTAATGTTAACTAATATAATAATATGATTCTTTTAATTCGATACAAAAATCATTTTAAAAAATAATATAATAAAAAATAAATTTCCATGGGTTATGGGTCGATGGGTTAAATTGTCATCATTAATAATCTTTACATATTTTTAGAACTAAATTTATTAATTAAAAAAATACTTAGTGGGTCATGGGAGTTTAGGGAGGGTGTGGGTCCAACCTGACCCGCACCGCCCTAAACTCACAACGGGGCAAAAAATATTGCCTCATACCTGTGTTTTTGCCCTGATTAGGCGTGGCATGTTAATCTTATTAGGTGCAGGTCTCTACAAATTTATTGGTTGATAGGTTAAAATGTCATCTCTAATTATTTGACTACTAATTATTACTACTTTATATAGGTTGGACGTGTGAACTTGAGCGACGTGTTTGGAGGATACCAGAATTATGAATTTAGGCATTTTACTACAAATATCCCATGTTAAATTGTAATGTGCATATCAGCTCGTAATTTTATACAATGCACCTAGTATATTTTACTTTATTTATTGCATGATATCCACAATTACAATTAATTTTGATATAAATATACACTATAAGTTGCACGGGTAAAAAAAAACTAGTTTAACTGAAATTTAACAATAAATTATGCCAATTTAAGAGTAACAACATATTAACTCAATTATAACAATTAATATATACAATAAATATGCATATCTAATCTAACGTAAATAACATGAAGAATATCTAATTTAATGGGACACAAATAAAAACAATTATAATAATGATAAATGAAAATAAGGGTTAATTTCACATATCGTCTCCAACCTTTAGAGTTAGTATTAGCTAGGTCCTTAACCTTTTTTTCAACGTGCTGGGTCCTCAACTTTTCATTAAGTTACACAGAAGGTCCTCTTTATAGTCTCCGTCGACTTTTCTGTTAAATCTTCAACCAAATTGCCATTACACATTTATCTTTTTTAAATAAAAAATAAAAGCTTTTAAAATAAAAAATAATACAAAAATTTTAAAAAACAAAAAAAGGGGGAGGACCCTTTTTTTTTTTTTTTAAATTTTTGTACAGCTCACTGGGGGCTGGGGGTCTTCTCCATTTGGCTGCCTTTTCTGGCAGCCTGAAATGGCTGCCAATTCCGGGAGCCAATGACTGCCAGAAAAGGCAGCCAACTATGGGGAGGGGAAACCTCCCTATGTGAGCTGCTAGAAGGCAACTCACAGAGGAGGGATCCCTCCTTTTTTTTTGTTTTTTATTATTTTTATATTTTAAAAGCTTTTATTTTTTATTTAAAAAAATAATAGTGTAATAGTAATTTGGTTGAAAATTTAACAGAAAAGTTGACGGAAACTATTAAAAAGACCTTCTATAAAACTTAATGAAAGGTTGAGGACCCACCGCGTTAAAAAAAGGTTAGGGACTTAGCGATATTAACCGCAAAGATTGGGGACGATATGTGAAATTAACGCTAAAAATAAAAAATATAATTCTTCCTGATGAAATAATAATATATTATTCGAAAATAAATATTGTATTTTCTTCAAGAAATCACAATTAATAATAAACAAATCTTGTAAAATCAGAAACAAACTATATTTTATCAGAGTACGTCTTTAACTAAAGATAAATTGTGATTCTTCGAGACCATAACGAAATATTGGATATCAATAATATTCAAGAATATCCAAGAATATCTATAAATATAGAATTTATGTTTCTTTAGGAAATTATAATTATTTACACAACTTAGTCATGTTATAAAGTTAGTCATATTCTTCTTAAATATTTAATTAGATATTATTTTAATTCTTCAGGAATTATTATAATGTAATCATAATAATCTTCAAGATTATTAATATGATAAGACACTACATCTCCATAAATATCAGTATATTAATTATAACATATTGGGATAATCATGTGAAATTTAAAAACTTTATCCAATAAACAATATATCAATTACAATGCATGGATCTATATGAGTTTTATCATATCGTGGGTGGAACATAATAAAGAATGATAAAAGTGAGACAGACAGCAGCTTTCATATTTACATTCATCTATAATAGTCTACCATAATTATTTCAAGAAGGAGAACCAATTAAGAAAAAAGTTCATAATCTTTTTTCCATTGTAAATAAAATACTAAAAATTTATTGAATTGAATTTTGGCTTTCCATCTCCATATATGCATATAAAGACTTGTTAATCAAATTAATATTTTGAGATCAAGTCATATATGTGACAAAAGCAAAAAAAACAAAAAAATGATGAGTTTGACTTTTACACTATAATAATACGAATTTGGGGATAATCTTACCATTAAATTAACAAACTATCTCATTGTCAAATTCAAAATAATCTTACCATTAAATGGGTAGATTATTCAAATTGAAAACCATCTAACCGTTAAAATTGATAGAAGATTCCAACAGATCGACACACAAAATAATTAGAGCAATTATAAGGAGACATGAAAAGGGAATATTATTATGTGACATTCTCATATGACATACACTCATTGGGTGATGATTACATGATTACTTTTTTATCATCCAATACAAGTGTGACATATAAGAATGTCACCTAATAATGTTCCCTTTTCATGTCCCCGTAGAATTTTTTAAAAAATTGTCTAAAATAAAACATATATAATGATAAAATTCCTTGTGCAGGGTTTACATAATGAAAGAAAATAATTAACCACAACCATGCATGATGTGGTATTCATATAACTATGGAACAAGGATCAATGAAACCACCGATGATCTCGACAGAAGAGAAGGAAAAAGAAGAAAATAAAATTATATCTAAAGAAGAGAAAGAAAAGAAACTAACAGTGGTTCGTGCTGATAATGTGTTATATACTAGAAGGAAAAATACAAAAAAAGAGAGAAAATAGAAAACAAACTCAAGAATTATCTATATTATTATGAGAACCAAATATTCCTATTTAAAGGTACAAGTTTAGGGTTTGGAGATATATTAGTCATTCACAATATAATTAAATAATTTATAACAAAACATAATTTTTTCTATTTTCTCTAGAAGACAATTACCACCCCTTCATAGGTAAAGTGTTTTCCATAGAACCATGGCAGAACATTTTACCCGGGGAGGGGGAACATTTTTACCTCGAGGAAGGTGTGAATTGTGTTCTAGATAAAATGGAAAAACTTATGTTTAATAAGATTATACCATGAAATTTAAATTCCATTTCTATTTGTAAATCAAACGAACAAAAGTTAGAATTTGAATAGAAAATTAACATTTTCCATGAAAATTTTATGCAATCAAATACACCCTAAGATTTTATTGGTTTCTATATCAATTTGTTTTTAAATCGAAGGCTATCATATTGTCACATGTGTGTTTGTATGACAAAATTTATATATTTTTTATTTTATTTGTACAAGTAAATTATTTCAAAAATAGAATTTAGTCAAATGAATTACATCCTAAGTTAAAACGGGACCAACATATATTATAAAAAATTTTACCAAAATAAAAATTTATTTAATTTAAAATTATCAATACTACCTCTAGACCTTCATAGCGATAGAGCTAGAAATTTTCATATAGGCAGCAAAAGTTTTAGCAGCAAAAAAAGATTTTTGTGTTAATTAAAACAAACTTTACATATTGGATAATGCTAATTCCTACCTAAATATTACCTTCATGTTGAATAACATGACTTTAAACATAAACATCCCTTATATATTAGATAACTTATTTACATAGCCACATTAATTTCTACTTATTAAAGAATGGGTCTTTCTTCCTCTTTCAATATGAACTAAAATATTGATATGATTTTCAATAGTCCTTTAAGTTAAAGAAATTTAAGAATCCTACAAAATGGTGTGCATAATAATATGTTGAATATGGACTTGTTTTCTTGTTTTATGTTAGATTAGATACACTAGAATTCTAAAATTATTATTAAATTAGAAAAAAAAGAAGGACGAAAAAAGACACTTTTATATCTTTAAATTTTTTGTTAGTTAATTTAAAGAGTTAACGGACATAACAATAATTTTATCAAGAAGTGAGCGACAATATTAACGGAATCCGTAAAATGACCTTTCGTGCGAATTTATGGAAGGTTGGAGACCTAAAGTGTTAAAAAAAGGTTGTGGACTCAGGCAATACAAAATGCAAAGTTTGAGGACGATTTGTGCAATTTACATTTTTTAATTAATAATTATAATAATACGCTTACAACCGAAGACATTATATATAAAAATGGTGAATGAAGGAAAATCTTTTAATTTCCTTAGTCACCCTTGCATTTTTTTTTTCAAAATCCAAATTTATCCTTATAGCTAGAACTAATTACTAATTTATTACTTATTAATTATTACTTCAAAATAAATAAATGATGTTAGAAAAATGAAACGGCTAAGAAAACTTGTCTCAAAATAACTATTACTTAAATGGCTACGAAATTAAAAGGTAACCATCCTTTCTTAGTATTTTTAATCACTTCAAATTAATACATGAAAATTCTCTTTCAAAAAAAATAATAACATATGAAATTAAGAAAATATTGGTCAAAAAAAAAAAGAAATTAAGAAAATAACTCATTACTTATCCCGACAATTTTATTGCTTGAGGGCTTAAGAAATGGAAGAAAAAAAAGACCTTTTTTTTAAGCCGAATCTTGAGATGATTTTTTCCCCTTTTATTTTATGAGAAAATATCCGGTATACCTTAAATAAACACAGTCCCAAAAATAGAACTCAAGAATCCATGTATAGGTTCCTCATTGGCCCTATTAAGTACTCCTGAAGTACGTGAATTTTTTCCTTGGTTTGGGAGGTAGGGTACATAAATGTTTTTTATTCCATGCATACAATACAAAATATTAGATCGGAAGTCTCAACGTAGTATTTGCATAAACGACATCTATTTAAATATCTTAGTATGAGCTAATATTATAGAAAGATTTATAACATTGCTCAAAACTCACGTGCTGTAAACAAAAATGTATGAAAAAATAATTTGAAAATGACAATCTTGTTCCATCTCCAAAACGCAGTGCACACACTACCTTCCCACCTGTACTATCAGTCTATCACCATTATTGTTATCAACATAGTTGTCAAGATCGCGATCTGGATAATAAGATCATACATCCTAAATTACAAATCAATCCAGATTGTACAAAAAATTGCAATTTGGTAGGGTCACATACGGTTAGTACAATCTTATTGGTCCTGTGTTATTTTTACCCTTTTAGATTTGATATTTTTAACTTTAAAAAGCAATTTTTAATTAATCATTTCATTATAAAATTTTAAAATCCTCCATGTGATCCAATGATCAATCTGTATAAGACGCCTTTAACGATTGAGTAGTGCTATTTAGCACTACTGGTGCTTGTCACCATATCAATGTGGCATTGAATGATAAGTCAAATCAAGTGGGTATTTTATTCATGTATTTAATTTCACTTATCATTCAATGCCACATTAGTTACCACATAGACTGGTGCCAAGCACCACTAGTGCTACATAGCATTATTCTTAACGATTCAATCTAAAAATACAATCTTGATGCCCCTGGGGCACAACTCAGTTGGTGGAAAGGACGTGTGAAGTTGTTCTTTGCTTTGTAGACAGTAGGGTTCGAATCTTGCCAAAAGCATGGAGGAGAACTCCTTGTGGACTAAAACATATCCGGTGATTTACATCCTCCGTCAAGGCTCTAGGAGCGGAGCAGGTGAGGCCCTTGAGTTTAGAGTTCAAGCCTTTTACAAATACGATCTTGATAGCCTTACTTGTCATTATTATTCACGCCCTATGATAATCTTTTATGGTACAATATCAACTTCCAATATGTCAAATACCCATTCTTCCCTTCTCAATTTTCATTTTTACTATAAATCAAAAGATAAATGATTTGCCAAGACCTATGTGGTCTAATGACATCTATGTTAGCTTCTCACACCCTAGATTAAGGTTCAATTCTATCCCTTATAATCTCCTTGTAATCCACAAAAAAAAAAAGAAAAATGATTTGCAAAGACCTATATAATTAACTTGTTGTAAATAATTATTGTATTAAGTGACTATTGTACCGCTAAAACCATAAACTTGTACCTATAAACAAGTTGCTCTGGTTCTCATAATGATATACAATTCATGATCCCTCTAACTTTTCTCTCTATTTTTCTATTCTTTCTTCCAATTTATAATATGTTGTCAGCACGATACGCACCTAAATCTTTTTACTTCCACCTATTCTTTTAAAGAACTTTGAAAACTTTGGTTATTTTTTATTCTTATTTCTTCAGTGTTTTTTGGTGGATGAATCCAATTTAACCTAATAATTGTTAATTTTTTCTCTAGATTCTTCAAAGGGTTTTTGAAAGGTTTTTAACACTGGTGTTCTTTAAATCACAAAGCCACTGCCCAAAAACCATTTTAATTCTTCACATAGCTTTTAACATTTTTCATGATAACAAGGCATTGAGTGCTTTGGTTATTTATTTCATGGTCAATTTCAAGTTTCATGTTTTGAAGATAATTTTCTATATAGATTGTATCTTCATGTTGGCAGAAGCTACAACGGATCTGACTTTCCATGCCTGTTAATGTATAATGATCAATGGTTTCCAAGAAGACACATTTAGAAGACGTGAAGTTTTAGACAACGGAATGGGTAACATCTTTCTTTTCTCCTAATCTAATTTTTAATAGTTGTTGTGCTGCTGCTTTAATTTATTGTTAAGATTGATTATTGATTGACATTATTACGGTTTTCTGAAGATTAAAGAATATAGTTGGCTCCAGAAGAGCCCTGACATATATACATTACTAGTCATGGTTTCTGGTTCCTTGAAGAAAGACGATCCCTCGAAGTCTATCGATAATCCTAAAGATTATTGTGACGTAGATATTATCTTTTATAGTTGATGAAAAATTCGCAATTTATGCCTCATATTCCAAAAGAGTATGATTGGCTTTGGAAAAAGCATATAAGACATGTGATTTGTTGTTATTCCTAAAGAAAGAAGATTCTATAATTCTTAATAGTTTTGAAGATTATTAAGATTAATACGTTGTGATTCCTAAAGAACACAACATGATCTCATCATATTCGAATTGAATGTGGTATACTTTTGAAGAGCATGATATATCATATTTAAATCTGTGTTTTCTTAAAGAAAAACACAATAAACAAATATTCTTGAAGAATATTTCATATTACTCATTATGAGCTATCTCTTTTTATTATTCGTTATATGCATTATTTATTTCTTATTTTATTATTTACTTTTAGTTCATTATTATTTTCATTAGATCAAATAAGTTGTTAGTCTTGAAGTTGCACAACTAATTGTAATATTCTGAAGAGTATTACATGCTTTTAAAGAGTAGTCTATATTAGATTTAATTTATTTGGTAATTTGTTATCTTTAATGAATATCAATCTATTGCTCTTGAATTAGCAACAACTCAAATTAATTTCAAAAGTATAATTTACTATACTCCTAAAGTAGCATATATCTTGATGGCTATAAATATTGGTTGGCAAAAATTATTTATCATTGGCCGTTGATCCTATAGTTTATCTAATCTCAAGTCGCTTAGGTAAGACAATAAAAGAAGGAAACACATCTAAGGATAGTATAAAAATACTTAATTTCTTTCATTCTTATCTCCACGATAACTTGAAAGTTGAGTACCTTACTATTGAAGATCCACCGTACGATTTATGGAAAATTTCGAAAAATGGGGTTGATCTATCGAGGATCATAGACGTCTCTAAAGGCTAATATGAATGGATGCGTCTGCAATTGTAAGATGTATAAACCGTGAGTGGGTACAATTCTAAGTGATTCAAAATAAGTTCTAAATTGAAATATTATGGAAAAAAATAACTAATGAAGATATGCTGAAATAGGCACTCTCTATCCTTTATGCCTCGATATAGGCTCTTACAATAGCAATATCGAGAGCACAATTTTCAATATATACTCAAAACTCATATCTTACTTGGTAGTGGCTAAATAAAATAGTGAGTTATTATAAAAAAATCATGAGTTACGCCCTGATAGTTTCACTGCATTGCCTAAAGCAAATGTAACATCTCATCGTGAACATCGGCGCAGATGCGGAAAAACTCATTGACAAAACTCTAACATTTGATGCATAAAACATCCAATAATAATAACTCATCTAAAAGTGAGCATGAAAAGGCATTGAGCATGTACATGTCGTACAACAAAATACCTCATGGATCTCTAACTAGCAATTAATTAAGGGAAAAGGGAAAGTAGAGGCTAATTTCCTTAATTATGCTGGTCAAGTAGTGATTCACTTTTATGGAATTAGCATTAGTTGAAAATAATGTCAAGACTATATCAAGTACATCAAACATCATCAAAATCTCAATAAGAGCTTGTATTATTTTGACAAATAATATTAAATTATCACTAATATAAAAAAGATGAAATCCTTGTAAAACATTCGAATTCCACTTTTACCCCTACATGTTTTCTTTAATTCCCATGTTGCCCATTACTTTTACTTCTCCCTATTAATTCACTTCATTATTAGCTTTAACATTATCATTAAAGTCATTCAGTCACGCTAATATTATTTTCTAAAACATAATATTAGAAAATTAAAAACATATAATGATTGAACATAAATTACATGAACATAATATTAGTAATTCCCAAATGATGAAGACGAAATCATAGGTACAACAAACTAATGTTTAGAAAATGATTGTATAACAATGAACATCAAGATCATAATAGGAAATATGGTCCTTGCGTCATAGGTGTTGTTGCATCTTGAAACCCTAATTGCCACGGTTCCATTGCATCACAAGGAGCAATTGTGAGTTGTAGGCATTGTAGAACAATTATTTGCACATGCAAATATTTCATATTTGAATTCCAAATTTCGAACTTAAATACTATGCATTACATGCATCTAATTTATTTTTGTATTCCTTTTAGTCATTAAAACTTAAAAAAAAAATAGTGATATTGATTTCATTCAAATTCCATAACCAAAGCAAGTGAATGTTATAAAACAATTATTATATTTAATTCAATTTAATAATATTAAAAAGTCCATAACTTACATGTGGTTACACTAAAATTAATCATTTTAATTTGATGCAAATGCCCATCATATCAACCTTCACATCTCATGGTACTACACCTATGAACATGGTTATTTTGCATACACTAGAGCCATCTCATGCTACGTATATGGAATACCATGGTAAGCACAACCCCATTAAACATGTGAAATCATGGTATACCATGCAAATAGCCATTCAATAAACTCAACTACGTGACATGGTATTTTTATTCAGTAAACTCCCAATGTGACATGCAAATATCATGGTATTTTTACATATTATATTTTTGTTTAAGTGAAAAATAAACTAGAACCGACATGGTTAGATTGCGTCACTTAAAACCACATGGGGATTACTGACCCCAAACAAAGTACCCAAAAAATGCATGTTAAACACCCATAATCCCCATGAGAATCGAACTAGCAAAAAACTACTACACCTATTTATCTCTCTTCAAATAATTAATTAATAAAGCACTTTTGAAATCAAAGATCAACAATTGCAAATTTTGACCCACCAAAGCTAGAAAGTGAAAAGACAGGTCTGGAAGTCTCAGTAAAAATATATCCTTAACCAAAATCACAAAAAACTACAAGAACGAGAATCTGATCCGTCATTTGACAATTTCAGAATCATGTCAGTGCAGTTTATCATATTACGAAATATAACTCTGTTTTATCACATAAATCACTAGAACGCCAAAATTTTAGCAGTAAAATGTTAAAAAAAAAAAAAAAAACTATGCATTATATGTATTTCTATTTTTTTTTACATTCAATCATTATATGTTATATTTGATTTCATTCAAGTTCCACAATCAAGACAAATGGATGTTATAAAACAATTATTATATTTAATTTAATTTAATAATATTAAATATACACCATTACAACCTTCGCACTCATATACTTCACCCGCTATAAATTGATTACCAAAATCCAAACAAATCCAAGAATATTGAAACACAAATCCAACACAAATATTTCCTTCAATTCAATCCAATCTTAGTTTCAACCTACTCCCTAGAAAGATGGCTTCATCAACAACAACAAAAAAGGAAGAGCAGTGCATGTTAATAAAAGAATTGAGCGCATTTGATCAAGAATGGAGCATCGAAGTTTCTATTCTTCGTAAAAGTTGCATTGAAAACTATAAGAATGCAAATGGTCCCATTCAAACTCAAAAATTGATTTTAATGGATGAAGAGGTAATATTTTTAGTTGTTTATATTTTGAATCATTATACTATTATCCTAGCAATTTTTTTCATACTAACTCATTTCTTTTTATGCCTTTGTAGGCTAACAAAATGCAAGCCACATTGTTTAGTGAGACAATCGAAATCTTTAGTGATACAATTCGGAAAGGGAATACATACAGAATTCAAAATGGAAACAAATCCAAGGTTTCAGAATGTACACAATGATATTGAAATCACTATCACGAAAAACAGTCAAATAGAAGAAATTGATGATATCATTCCATTTGAGATATCGAACTTAGACTTTGTGCGGTTTTCAAGTATGTTAGATTTTATTGGAGGAAAAATGCTCGGTAAAAGTTTCTTAATTTTGAGAGTATTTTTCTTTTTATATCTGCACTATCATACTAACTACGTTTTTGTTTTTTCAATTAGATATCATGGGTGTTGCAGTTAGTGTCAAACCAATATTTGTTATTAAAAGAAAGCGAGACAATCGTGTCACCAAGAAACGTGATACAATAATGGTCAACAAGAAGTACATAATCATTATATAATTAGCGGTTTCTACCGAGAAGACTAATGTAATATTTTATTTTCAGCTCTGAAACAGTTAAGCTAACACTATGGGGAGACCTAGCTGAGAATGAAGGGCAAGAATTGGAGAGTA
>CAVNYN010244734.1:18519-63877 GCA_963692815.1 Nyctanthes arbor-tristis | reverse complement strand
CACGAATTTAATACTTTTATACCCATCCCTATAGTATATATGTTTTTACATCTTATAACATATAAGAAAATAGTGAGTTATAATCTTTATATTGATTTGAGCTCTACTTCTCACTGTAAAAGTTTTCTAATGATTTGGCCCACCTTGGTAATCAATGAAATATGTTTATTAATACAATTTCTTGTGTTTTTATATTTCTTGAAAAACCTAGTTTTAATGTTTCTTTAAAAGATTGACGATTTGTTAACTTATGAAATTATCTTTATCTATTAAACTCAGTAAGATAAGATAAATTGGATTATTTAGCACGTCCCGTCCCCGTTATTTGAATAAAAACTTCCGCTACAGAATTTATAAATTTCCCTAAGATATTCGAAAATATTTTAAAGTTAGTGGGGGCATGACACTGAAGCTTAAAATTTAAATCTTGAAGGAGACGAATTCACGATAAATTCCACGTCGTTTCTTTTAATCAACCACGTACACGACTCGGCCTCCTTTTCCTCAGCTCCACCTACAACTCCCAACGGCTCTCTTTTCTTTTCCCTTTTATCCTATGGTGCATGCAACTACGGCCCAAATTTCTTTCTTTTTTCTTTTTATTATTTTTTTCAAATGAAAATTGCATTGCAACCATCCAGCTCCTCTCCTCTTCAACTTTGGTCCATAATTTCCAATAGCCAGTAGAATTGATCTTTTTTCCTTGTTTTTTCTTCATTTGCTTCAAAATCGGGTTCAATCCTAAAATAAATAAAAATAAATAAAATTAAGTAGAAAGTCGATGAAAACAAATGATAAAAGTCTAATTTTAATGACTCAAGACAAGTGTAAAATTGCACTTATTAAATTCCCCCAAACTTGAACCATTATTCGTCCTCGAACAATAAAAATTAAAACCAACAATTAAACACAAAAAGAAGAAAAATAATATGTTAAAAACAATCTTGCCAACTTTCTAACTCATATCGTCCACTACTTGTAATAGAACATTACCACCAAACGAAACTTGTCCATTGTTCGATCAATGAATATGCACAGTCAATACCACCATCATACATCTTTAGTTGGGCATCCTATTCCAAAGTAGTCAAATATGCACTTACCCTCTCATGAGAGACACACATCCCCCAAACTTATTTTTTTCTTATTTTCTCACTTCCTCTTTTTTTCATGAGGGTATGCTCTTAGATTTTAAATCTTGCACCTCTCAATGAAGTACTAAGTTGGTTTAGGACTTACCATAGAAAACACTAGTTTAGTCAATGAGGATTCTCCCAATTTTTTTTTGAGTGCCTCAACTTTCCCAACATCCACCAAGCAGTCAAACCTACTAGCCAGCTACCCCCAAAATTTGAAGTATACTCTTGTCTATTTATTATTCTCCCACTTCATTCTACCTTTTTTTTTAAATTTCTCAATCATTTTCTCATTTTTTTCCTTCTAAGATTTCTTTCTTTTTTCTCAATAGCCTCATATGTCTTATATTCAATCTATCTCTTTACTGGGCTTTCTATAAGACCCTTGTAGTGAGCTTTGGGCCGATAACTCTCAGTTCAGTTGACCCAAAGCACAAAAGACCCATAAGGACTTAATTGCTCGAGTCACACAGGTTTCGAAGAGTGGTAAAGACACATCGAAGGCATTCTTTTCTCTCTTTTTTTTCTTCGAACCTAACTATGCAAGACTTAAAGTTGGGATGAGATCACCAGCATCTGGTCATTGCCTAACTTCTATTGGTCAACCGAATACACTCTATACAAATTTTTAAACATACACAGAATCTACACCAACCTTACTAGTATCATCAAGGCTCAACCTCCCCCAAACTTAGCTCTTCCGATCTGTTTGGCAAATAAGAATAACGAAAGGGTAAAGTATACTAATTTTTCACTGTAACTAATTTTGACTAATATCTACTATACAATTTACCCAACTAAAGTGCAGATTATGGAGACTTATGCCAAATAAAGTACGTGTCCCACATGGACAAGCAATTTTAACTAATAAGATCATGTAGCAATACTTCATTCCAATGGATGGACAATATGAGATTATAGTATTCAATCAGACCAGCCGACAAGACAATCAAATATGCAAACAAACTCTTTTTTTTTCTTTTTCCAAAGTTTTGATTCTTTTAAAGTTTTTTCCTTTTTCTTTTTTCTTTTTTTTTTTGCGCAATAAAATTTACATAATAAACCTGACTCTCAACAAAGTTAAGCAACAAAAATTTAAAGCATCCTACCCATACACTCAAAGTATAGATTGTCCTCAATGTATTAAACAAGAATAAACAAGATAGGGTTAAGATACTCCATGTGTAGAGATTGAAGAATTCGAGAAAAGAATATAGGACTTTTTACGTTTCTCCTTTGCATGCCTTGGAAACTTTCAATTTCCTTTGGTGTGCGGATTTTTCTCTCAATTAGTATTGTACCTCTTGAGCCCAAACATGCTTCGTTATATGTAAAAAAGACTAGATAAGTGATTTATGCTCAAGATATGAAGAAAATTCAATCCACACAACCAATTTTTATAAAAGATACAAAACATGAAATATTTTAGACAAACCGACCAAGCATCTTCAGCCAAAGAAAACATGAGGAATTATTGAAGTTTTCTCAAATGATATTTTGGCATATTAAATTATATTACTTTAGCTCTATGTAAAATTTCAAGTCAATCGGAGCTAATTTGGGCTGGACGATGAGGGGACGTATTTAGCATAAAACAGAGGATGAATCTACCACAGCTTGATTCAAGCTCGGGTAACGTGCCAAAATGTTGAAATTTCCTCAAGTTATCTTTTGACACAAGAAAGCACACATGTGGTCTTGCTTTCCACAAAATTTCAGGTCAAACGGAGATCGTTTGAACTAGAAGATTAGTGGTCGAAGTTGGCTGCAGTATGGGAGGAACAGTAGACCGCGGTTGGCTGCGGTTTACAACGGGCTACAGCAAGCACCAAACTGTGGCTGGGGCGCTGTTTACATGCCACGGTCAAGCACGGTTCAGTCATTTTCTTCATTTTTTTAAGAGCTAAAAACGACCCAGGTCTTTGATGAGTACAATGAAAATTATGGGCTCTAAGGGAGACTAGGAAATATATGCTAGGAATTATGAATGATATAACAAAAATTGATCAATGTAAAACTAGAAATCAAACGTGCCTAAAACTAATGAAATGCAAAAATTATAGTCAAAGAAAAGGGATAGAGAATGGGTTGATTCCCATTAAGCGCTTATTTATAGTCCTTAGCTTGACTGTGTAGCCATTCACTTCAAGGAACTTTAAATGACACTCTTGACAACTTGTTAAACATGCCAATGTTGCTTTTGATTGTCTTCACGATTAATCTCCAAGCTTTAAGGTTGCCTTTCTCAAAGCCGTACAACTTAGTTTGATTGTCCGACTCTAATTCAAGTATGTAAACTTCAACTAGTTCATCAGGTCCCATGACGAAATCAATTGAACCATCAAATTTGTAAAGGGGTTTCATCAGTAACTTCAATTTCATTGCTCATCACTTCTTCATGTTCGTCAATTGAAATCTCATACTCCCTCTTATCATGATCTTTTTCCATAGATGGTTCATTGTTCTTTTCTAACTCTTCTACCGTTGCACGTGCCAATTCAATTGCTTCTTGATTTTCTTGAACGCATTTATTCACCTCAATTTTGCAAAGCCTGAAGTGTTCCATCTTAAGTTGAAATAGGCTATTGAGTTCTTCTAAGGGTGGTTCCCATTAATCTGCATAGTTGAACTGTTGATAGACTGATCGTTCCTTTAAAACTAAACAAGTCCATTCCTCATCAACGTGCGTTAATGTTGACGTGGGCATGTCATCCTCATAGATCCCAGCTAATTTAAAACATTCCACCATTCTAACTTTTTGCTCATTGAGGAATATTGCTAGAGGCTTGTCTTCCTCATTGAACTCTGAGAATCTCTGATACCATGCCTTGTTGTTGATCTCCTAATTTTCTTTCATTCCCTGACAGCAATAAATCAAAGAAAAATAAGCAGATCAACTGGAAAATCTAAGAGAAAAAATAAAAATAAAACTAAAATCAACTAAAGCAAAAACAGGTAGAAAATTCAGTCTCCGGTAACGGCACCAAAAACATGTTGTCGATTTTATCCTGCAAGTAGACGGATCGTTAACAAGTAATATAGTGATAAATAAAGTGTCGAATCCCACGATGACTGAATCAACTAAGTTCACTTTAGTTAATCTCATCTTTAAATAAAAACAAACAATAAGATTTGATAAGTAATTTTAAAGAGAAAATAAAAGTTAGATAATAATAAAATAAATAAAATTATTCACAAATATGAATACACAAAAGTACTAAGATTCCCGAATTCACACCGTTCACATGATTAATTCTTAGTACTCGGGGATGAAAATCAACAATCTAATATTATTTAGAAGCCTCTCTCGATGGTCATCTAAATCTATACCAATACATGAAATTAATTATGACTAACTAACCTTCGAACATATGGTACACATTAATTCACTTTGATTATTTTCTAGCGATTTCATAGAGCACAATAGTATCTCTATCTATTATAGGACCCTATATCATTTATTACCATGTACTAAACTCATGGGTAATCTCTCAAAAACAACATGAATCACAAAACCCAATCTAATGGTGATCAAGTATCAAATTAGAATAAGGGAATAATGAACAATCAACCCAGAAAAATAAACTAGAATGAGAACAATAACAAGCACTTTGAATTAATCATAAAAAAATGAGGTTTCATCGTTCACCCCTAGTACAAAATAATTAGTCTAACATGTTAACGAATAGAATACAACACTAAAGATTGAAATTCAAAACCCGAAGAAGATGAATTCACGATAAATTCTACGTCTTTTCTTTCCTCGACCACGTACACGCCTCGGCCTCCTTTTCCTCGGCTCCACCACGACTCTCCATGGCTCTCTTTTCTTTGCCCTTTTATCCTATAATGCATGCAACTTGGGCTGTATCGAAGTAATGGAGAAAAATGGCTCTGTCTTACTAAGAGTATACCAATTTCATTCTTCAATTAATAGGTAACATCGGAATACTTTTTTGTCAACATGGGAACACAGAAATTGTTGCAAAGTTGGAGCCTCAAGATTTGTAACTGACATTTGTTTGCAATATTTATTTTTAAGAGTAAATAAATGTAAAGATAATTAAGCCATTATTCAATTGTTGATGATTGAGATTGTATAGTTGTTTTTTTCTTTTTTGTTTTTATTGAAGTTTATTTATTTTTGGTTGGTCCAAAATATTTTTATTAACTCTACCACATTAATACCGAATTTTGCAATAATCCATTTGTTGTATGTAAATATACAATTTATTTCAAATGCATACCTATGTCTTTAGAGCCCCAATAACAAATTGAACAAAAAATATCTAAGGGATTTGGTTTGGTTCAAATAGAATTTTTCTAATTCAAAGTTTTTGAGTTGTATGATAAACAAGGCTCAATACTGGCTTGAGTCAGCCCTATAATTTCATGTATTCAATGACGTGAATTCTAATGAGAATGGATCTTTTTCCTTTAAAAAAAAAAAAAAGATTAACACCCTTGCCTTGGTTATGGTTAATATAAATCAAATAATAATTAGACAGCAAACTTATATTTAAACTCAATCTAGCGCCCGATGTATAGTACGCTATGGCACCATATTGACCATGTGGTGCCATAGCATACCATATATTAGGCGCCAGAACGGGACTCAGGTAATCTCCTACTGTTCCTTACCCGTCTCTCTCTTCCTATATATTGTGAGATATATAAGCCAACTTTTATATCTTATATCTTACCATCCAATTGAAATATTGAATCATGCTTATTAATTTCCATTTGAAAACAAATACACTCTTATTATGGTTTTGTTACTTCCATTCATATTCAATCCTAGAGAGGGTAAAAATAATGGGCAATTTTAACTCTAGGTCTCCAACCTTTCAATTTTGTCTTAATTTTGTTCTCATTCTCTTTTTTTTAGACCTACTATGTCTCTAACCTTTCATTTATTGTCGTATTATGTCCTTAACGTCACTTTTCACCCCCAACATTTCAATTTTTATCATTAACCCCTATCAAAATGACTGTTATACCTTTAATTCTTTATTTCCACTATAGGTCCCCAACCTTTCAATTTTTATACAATTTTGTCCCCACTTTTTTTGGGCATATTGGAGCCATAGCCTTTCATTTTTTGTCGTGTTATATCCCCATTAACACTTTTCATACTTAACATTTTAATTTTTACTGTTAATATCTATTAAAATTATCATTATACCATTAATTATTTAAATAAAAAATAAAGAGCTATAAAAAATAAAAAATTCACCCACAGTAACTCGCTCCAACACAATCAAATGACAACAGTTATAAATATTGATGAGGGTTAATTTCACAAATCGTCCCCAACCTTTGAGCTAAGTCTCAATTTCGTCTCCAATCTTTGTGAAGACACCTACAGCCCCCATCCTTTGATAAATTCACACAAATCATCCCTTTTTACACTATTCCACAAAATTTTTAACAAAATAATGATTATACCCCTTAAACTTTTTAATTTTTTTAAAAAATGTTTAAAAATAATAAATAAAAAAAAGAAAATACCACCCCAGTCCCCACCAACGGCAGCAATGGGGGAGACTCCCCCCATTTGGCTGCCGGAAACCGCAGCATTGGCTATCGTTTGAAGCAGCACTTTCTGGCAGCACTAATAGGCGGAGTCTCCCTCCCCATTTTGTGTGAAATTGGGGAGTGCTGCCATTTCTGGCGGCCAAATTGGGGGAGCCTCTCGCCATTTCTGCTGCCATTTCTGGCAGCACAAATAGGGCGGAGTGGCTGCCGTTTCCGGCGGCCAAATAGAAGGGGGAGACTCCCCACATTTGTGCTGTCAGAAATGTGCTGGTAGCACTTTAAAAGCCAATATTGCTGTTTCCGGCGATCAAATGAGGATGCTGCCTGAAACGGTAGCCAATACTGCCGTTTTCGGTCACCAAATGGTAAGGAGTCTCCCCCCTCATTGCTGCCGTTGGTGGAGTGGTTTTTTTTTATTATTATTTTTAAACCTTTATTTAATAAAAAATTTTAAAAGTATAAGGAGTATAATTGTCCTTTTGTTAAAAAATTTGTGAAATAGTGTAAAAATGGGCGATTTGTGCGAATTTATCAAGGGTTGGGGGGTTGTGGGGTGTCTTAACAAAGGAGATCGGATGAAATCGAGACTTAGCTCAAATGTTAGGGACGATTTGTGAAATTAACCCTATTGATAACAAAAAAACCCGATCTAAAATCCGCGTCGAATAAAGTTACTGATCTAAGTATTAGCGTGACGAATCGGATCCGATTCTTGATCTACCACAAATCACGAGGCGGGTGAAGATTAGATAGGTCCACCAAAAAAAATTGACTTTTGATTTATAAAAAATAAATATAAGTATAGTACTTTAATTCTAATTTAATTTCTTGTCTCTCTTTGTGGTTTTCACCCTAATTTGTCCTTTGATTTTTTATCCGTCTCAATCCCATTTGATCCACCAATTGTGAATCTATAAAAATTTAGAAAGGTGAAAATAAAAAATTATAATAATCATATTGATAGGAGTTAGTGATGAAAATTGAAAGGTATGGATGAAAAGTGACATTGACGGCATAATAAGATAATAAATAAAATGTTGAAGGCCTAGTAGGCCCAAAAAATGAATAGAGATAATTGATACAAAGTTGAAAGTTTAGGGACCTAGAGTGAAAATTACCTAAAAACAAAGGGTAAATTTCATAAAAAGTCCCCAACCTTTACACTTTGAATCGCCTGGGTTCTAGGAATGACAATGAGTCGGGTATGCCTTACCCCGTCCCCGCGGGCAGGTACAAAAAAATACCCGTTACCCGCCCCGTTAAGAAAATACCTTAAAAAAAGCTATTGAAACTACATGAAAAGCCATCCTAGTTACCATGTATCAAGCTCAAATTATCAATGTCATTCAACTACACATCAAAATTCAAACATTTAATCACATGACACATCAAAGTTGAAACTTCAAACATTACAAGCAAATCATCACAATCCAAAAATAACATCCCAAATAAGGTGTTACAAATATTGAAACAAACTTAAAACAATCATAGGTCTAAACATGACAGCAAAATTAATTGTTCATTGAAAATATTCATAAGAGATGGTAATTTTCTTCATTCTTCGTCGTCATTATATGTGAAAGTCCCGGTGACCACAGAATCCTATACAACATACATTTAGAATAAGATTTAATAATTATACAAATATAATAATCACTTGTAACATTGCAACAAAATCTTAAAAATACTTATTTCAAAGAATCAAATTACCTCCTCTTCAACTTCTTCGTCGGAGAGGACAGAACTACAACCTTTATACGGATTATGCTCTTGTTCTGACACTACTAATTAGACATCTTCTAAGTCTGTTAAGATGCAAAGTGTAAACTAGTTAAGTTGAATAATATAAATTTAGTGAAATGATAAAAAGGGTAGCAAATCTATTATTAACAATTATTAATAAGCTTGTAGCTAATCTATTATTAACAATTATTAATAAGCTTTCTTTATCACAATAAGCTGGTTCTATATTGCAGCTCCAAAGTGTGCTTCTAGTCAAGTTTTGCTTCAAGTTCAATTATATTTCTGTGAAGCAGTTCCTTTTGTCTCTATCATTACACGGAAAAACATTAAATTAAAACCATCAAATATCAGGACTTCATGAATTCTTCTAGTTAAGTTTAAAACCAAAACTAATGAAACGTGTAGAAGACCTTCTGCTCTTCAGCAAGCTTCATCATTTTTTTCACCAGCTCAATTATTTATCATTAATAAGCTTTCTTTATCACAAAACCATTCTATAACACTTACACTATCAAGAAATAAAATTGCTCAAAAATAAAATAAATAACAGTAACAAAGCATCAAAATCAAACATTCTAAGTCCAAGAATCAAGATCCTATAAACATTCTATAACATTTACACTACCAAGAAATAAAGTTGCTCAAAAATAAACTAAATAACAATAACAAAACAACACTGTTTAAAAAAAAAAAGCAGCAAAGCTGCCTGCGAGGCTGCGAAGGAGAAATGGAGATGGAGCACCGGATGCCTAGAGGACCACGAGCTACCAGCAGCGAAGGAAGCCAAGGCACTGCGAATGCAGGTCGAGGCGCGGCGCGGCGCGGCAGCTAACGGAAGCCAGGGCACAGCGAAACCGGCGGCGAACGGAGGGAGAGAAGCAATACGGTGAACGGAGGGTCTGAAAAGGGGTAGACCGGATGGCGGATGGACTGCCACTTGACTACTTATCAGCTTCTTCTGGAGAGTGGAGAGTTTCGATAGGGTGAAAGAGACTAGGGTTTGCAATGGTTTGTCAATTTTCTTGAATTTGTTTTTGTTATTTTAAGTTAAATTTTGAATTAATATTAACTATTTTTGATTAAAGTTGAAATAATTTACCAAATAGAACGTTTACCAAAATGGTCAAAGCATGTGTTAAGTTCACCCTTGGGCATATGTTCGAAACCTCACACTCATAGCGTCAAAATAATTTTTACTAAATTTTTTTTCTTGGTAAACAAAAAATTCGGGTAAAGGGTCGGGGCGGCCACTACCCGTCCCCGACCCGATAAGACTTCAGGGCGAAATTCTTCGTCTCATACCCTCCCCAATACTTAAAAAAGCGGTACCCGCTGGTTACGGGTAATGAGTACAGAATTGCCATTCCTACTGGGTCTCTAACCTTTTTTTAGCGCACTGGGTCTTCAACCTTTCATAAATACGCACAAAATGTCCCTCATAACATTTATACTCTTATCCTTTAAATTTAAAAAATATAAAAATAAAAAAGGAAAAAAAAAAAAACTCTACCACCCCACTCAACTCCTCCAACCAACAACCACTTTGGCTGCTAGAAATGGCAGCATTCTAGCAGCCTGTCCAATGCTGCAATTTCCAACAGTTGTAGGAGGAGTCTCCTTCCATTTTATGCCATTTCCATCTGCCCCTTCAATGCCATTTCCGACATATTTCAGTTGTTGGAAATATCAGTTAAGGGGGGAGTCTCCCCTCCCCCCCATTTTCTATCATTTCCGGTAGATGGAAATGACAAAAAAATTGGGAAGAGACTTCCCCCATGTGCCAGAAATGGCGGTGAAGGGGAGAGACTCCCCCTATATTCTGCCATTTCCGGCAGTCTCCCCTTATTTTCTGCCGTTTTCGACAGACTAAAGGGGGAGACTCCCCCCCCTTTCAGGTTCTGAAAATGGCGGCCAAAGCGGTTGCCGATGGGGTGGTGGAGTTTTTTTTTCTTTTTCTTTTTTTATTTTTATATTTTTTTAATTTTTAAATTTAAAGGATAAGGGTATTATAAAGGTAATTTTTTCAACCATTTAACAAAATTTTGGATGAATTACATTAGGATAGATCTTTTGTACATATTTATGAAAGGTGAGGACTCGGCAGCCAACGCGCTAAAAAAAATTAAAGACCAAAGTAACTTAAAGTGCAAAAATTAGAGAACTTTTGTGAAATTTTCCCAAAATAAATGACACAGGAAAAAAAGAACGGGCGAATGAGAGAAAACAAAAAAGTTGTAACTAACGAGGTTGGGTTTGACTGGCAGTTCCCCTCTGCTTCTCCCACAAGCTCCAATCGCAACGGTCAAAAAATTGGACAGTAGTATTTAACCCCCAAAAAAAAAAAAGGTGTGTGGAGAGTGCAGAGTACGGCATGATTCCAATTCTAGAAATAATGATAGCCAACCAGGCTGACACTGACCCCAAAGTGACTCAAATATTTTGATCTTCACGACTAGTCTCATCACGCCGGTCCATTTTTAGGGTAGTTCTTCAATGGGGTGCAATAGATTATGTGATAAGTTTTTATTGAACATATAATTTATTAGACATTATAGAATATATCATTTTTTAGTGAAACATATCGGGTTTCATCTCTTTGTTACCGTTATTTTTCATTTTACACTAAAGGAAAAAAGAATAGAATCAGAGCTTGTTTGATCTTATTTATTTAGGAAATTTATAATGAGGAGAGATGTAAAATGTGTATTAGAAATGTAAAAAGATGTGAAATATGTGGTTGTAATTGAACAGTTGTCAAATCAAATGTCAAATCAATTATAGGAAAATTTATAAATTGGAAGAATAAAGAGGATCAAACAAGCTCTCAGGCTTCAGTTTCCTTCCACTTTTTCCATTTCCTTTTTATTGCTAATGTCATGTACACTTCAAATTTTGTTTAGGTAGCTTAACCTAATCAAGTTATATGAAATTAATGATTAAAATAATATGAAGATTTACATTAAGTTAAAAATAAATCAGAAGAGTGCGTTATCATGTGTCAAACGCTCTTCCGATCTTGTTTGATGCTCTTTATTTTTCTTTTCTTTACCAATTTATAATTTTACCTGCCACTAATTTGACATTTGATTTGAATAATATTTAATTACAACACATATTTTACACTTTTTTATATTCTCATTACACATTCTCCCTTTATAAATTCTCCCAATTTTGAAAAAAAAAAGAGCATCAAACAAGCTTTAAAATTGACTTGACATTGTATCTAATGGACGATGATGAAAGGCATTGATAAGAACAAAAATTATAGAAGTAGTAGTTCTAGCTTATGATCAGTTAGTTCAATATAAAATGATATTAACTTCAAGGGAAGATCTAGTGGAGGGCGATGTGATGAAAAGTGGGAGTGGGTTAAAAAAAAAAAAATTACTTCCCACCTAGAGCCCATTTACTTGTAATTGATAAACATATGTATAAAAAATAACATAACATGTTGGAAAAAAAAAAAGAAAAAAAAAAGAAAAAGAAGAGAAAAGGAAGGTAGGTTTTCAAGGTAGGGATTTCAAGCTTCAACCACGTTACAGGACAAGGACATTGGATCCTATCCTTCTACACATTCCCACCATACCAACCCATCAAACAGATCATCCCGACTCTGGTAGGGACATGTCCGCGTTGAAATTAGGCATCTCAAAGATTTTTGCTATCAATAGAATCTTGAAAAACTTTTAACTGGTTGTTTTTTTTTTTAATTTCTATTCAAAAACATAAATAAAAAATTTGAAGAAGCTAACAAAAGTGACATTTCCTTGTCAGTGTCTATTTATGGATTGTGGTACCATTCAATTTTTGGGACAATTTATGAGATAGCAACCCACTGTTGTCACAAAAATTTTTTTATTGGGAATCTCATTCATTTCCTCCACCAAGAAAAATCAATCTGTCACTTTTCAGTCTTCAAAATCAATATATACAAAACAAGGAAAGATTCTCTCTCCAAAGTCCGGAGGGGACAGACCAACCTGAGAAAGGAAGCTTGATTGCATGTTGAGGCCTTGTTTGATCCTCTTTAAATTTTCTCTTTATAAATTCACCTACTATGATTTGACTGTTGATTTGACAATTACTCAATAATCACCATACATTTCAAACTTCAATTAAATCCCCTCCACTCATTTCAACTCTTTATAAATTCACTTTATAAATTAAAACTTTAAAGAGCTTCAAACAAGCCCTGAATATCAGTTTGAATGCATTGCATTGAATCCATTTTTCTTTGTTATAATGATTCAACGCAATGTATAATGAGATGAGACTCACTACCAACCTCGCAATTTCATTTGTAATCCCTTTATATTGATCGTTAGTTCTGATCCAAACGACAAAACTGATCCTTTCTTTAATTCTAGTAATATATACTAAACGACTTTAATAGTTGTTGTTGTTGTAGCACGTACACGCAAAACAACCACAACATTTCATTTTTGCACTGCATACTCCCCAAGCACACACAATTTCTGGCGCTTGACGATGATGCCGTCCAACTTTGTTGAGTCGAAATGTCAATAAGTTAAGAAATCTTTGTTTTATTTTATTAATTAATGGTCTCCGATGTGAATAGAAAATGTGAATGCTGTCTTGGCGGTCTTGTGTTGAAATGTAAAGATTGGAGATTTTGGGCTGCGAATGGACAAGTAATGTGGAACTATATATTATATATTACACAAACTAGATGTTAAAATAAAGTTTCAATTGATGTGGTTGGATTGAAGGAAGCAATAATGGAGTGTAGAAATATGAAAGTGAAAAGAGATGTATGAATGAATTGAATAAAGTTGCCATGGCATTGGGGAACCCACACTCGATATTTATTTCTCTGCCTTTGCCTTTCAGCTACTCATCATCTTAACCATCTACCCCAGCCCGAGGAATCTTAAGTCTCCTTCATGGGAATTGGGGAATGGATTTCAATAGTTGGGACAGCCTTCCTTTTAAGCTAAGTGGACCATTTTGAGATTTTAAGTCACCTTCATTTTGGCATTGGACAATGTATACAAGTTGTACATATTGATAATCCTATAATTCTTCTTGATAAATTAATTAATATGAGTAATAATTCAGAGATTACCTCTGCCTTCTTAACAAAATCAGTCATCTTATATAAATCAATGAGAAAGAAAGACATGGATCCCCTCAGTGGTAAGAAAGTCATATTATTATTGGTCTATGTAAAGACTGCTTCGTTTTGGAGGCAAAATTCGGATGATTCATATATAACTTATATAGAAAACCACTGAAATTAATTAGGGTAATTTATACTCTAGGTCTCCATTTTTTGTTTTTCACAATTTTGTCACTATTCCTTTTTTTTTTTTCTCCCAGTTTGCTAGGGCCCTATCTTTCATTAATTATCACATTTTTGTCCCCATTCACAATTTCTGTCCATTATCACCGTTAATTCTTAATGAAATGACAAATTTACCCTTACATACTAAAATTAAAAAATAAAAAAACGAAAAAGACAAGAAAAGGTGATATAATTAAGAAATGTAAAAGTAAAACCCTGAAATGAACCCCAACCCCAACCCCAACCCCAATCCCAACCCATTCCAATTGCGTCTTCATCCCTACAACAACGTCACAGCCACTATTGTGCTATCTATCCATGGTTGTCGTCCTCTTTACCAAGTAGCAGTGCTTTCAAATGTACCATCAATGCTGAAATTGTCTAGTAATTCATTTTCATATTCAATTTTTTTCTGTCACCAGTGCTTTCAGATGTACTGTAAATAGTGATATTGTCTTGTAATCCATTTTCACATTCAATTTTCTTCTGCCACCGCCATGGAATAATAATTTTTATATTTTAAATTTATATTCTAAAATTTATATTTTAAATATAAAAGAAAAAAACTCTTTTTGTTTCTTTGTTTATTAATTTTGTGGGGGTAATTTTATAATTTTATATGGAGTTAACGGTGACAAATGATGGAAATCATGAATAGGGATGAAATTTGTTAATTAATTAAAGGCTGGGGATCTAGCAAGCTAAAAAAAGAATAAAGATAAAATTGTGTAAAAGTTATAGGATTGGGGACATAGAGCGTAGATTACCCTTGAATCATAATTGTAATAACTTCTTGTCACACTTGTTACAGTCATGTCATATAAAATATGCGACCTATGAGACACTTGGATGTGTAAAAATAAATAAATAAATATATATATACACACAAAAAAAAAAAATAATACTAATAATATAATAACAATAATAATAATAAACTGGTAAAAAAAATACCGTAAGTCTTATCAAGAAGGGCGAGGCATTTTGAAGGTAACTTACTCTTTGCTGAACGAAATCCACATGCCAATGGACCCTTCGTATCTAAGAGACTTTGGCATGTTGGTAAACTACGTTGCGTAGAATTCATATAGAAGAAGGATCAACAATAGTAATTAACATTTAAATCATTCCTATTAAGGTTATACGATAACATAGAAATTCCAAGTATCTTTATACAATATATTCAATCTTTAATGGAGTCAAAATAACTATCTAGTAACTAGAAACATTGCTTTGACTCTCATATATTTTATTTTATATTCCCTATTTTGTCCTGAAACATTGATCATGAACATTGTCATGTGGGCTTTACAGATTTTTATCTTCTTAAGAATTAAAAAGAGAATAAGTGTAATAACAACACTAATTCACTACTAAACTATTACCAAGTTGATTAACAATAACAATGCATCAAAAGCAATGCCACCTCAAACAATCCGTATTGATTTAATTTAGGATATATTATTAGTACAGAGCGTTTTTTTTTTTTTTTTTTGTCTCCCTAAGTGCCGCTAATTTGTCTGAATCCACATGAACTCGACAAGTTTTCAGCAAAAGAATCATCATTAGTTGCAAAACTGAAATTATTAGCCTCCATCATCAACAACATAACATCTGTTAATTGCTGTATTCTCAAAAACACGTCAAAGCCCAGAGTTTGTGTTTTCTATACGTATATTACCTACATGCTGTCGGCCAACTTTCTTACTATTCACCCTTTTCAGAATGCTAGTTATTATTCAATCACAGTAATAGAAAAAAAAAAGTGTTATGTGCAATAATAAGATGAGAACGAGGCATAGCGTATCGGGAACATGATGATAAAATCAAAGTTGTGACAGCGCAATTCATGGGGCGTGAGGGAGGTTGCAGCCCAGCAACCCCCGCGATCAAGTCATTCAACCATACTTTTCAGAGATAACATCACAAGGAAACCAACAAATAGAAAAAAGTTAAATATAATAATATTGACAATGAATAATGCTTTTCTTTGGCTTGAATTAGTTGGTGGTATCATCACCTTTCACGCATAACCGGGCCAAGAAATAGACAAGCTTGGAGCATGGGCAAAGGCCAACGTCCAAATCCTAATTAAAATATTACTACTACTGGTTGTCCTTGGAAATGCTTCAATTTGTTATTTTTATTTTAATTTAACGAATGAGTTATACGTATATATATATTTTTTGGATTTATTATAGAAAAAAGACAAGCTTGGACTTTGGAATTTGGACATTGGATTTATTACCACTTCATATATAAATATCGATTATTTAGGCTCTTCTCATTCTATAATAACACGTCCTCAACATCGGTGAACACATAAAAAGTTAATGTGTATTTCGAACTTTTTTTTTTTTTTGCAATCATGTGTATTCCAAACTTGATAAATATGTACGATTATGTAGATAAATAAAACCTTACATCGAATAAGATTTAGCACCAATTACATTATTCTCACTCAACCGATGAGATGCCCATAATAATAATAATAATAATAATAATAATAATAATAATAATAATAATAATAATCAAATACTGAAATTTAAGGGGAACATAGAATTGAGAATTAGAGAAATATACAACTATTTAATTTGGTTATGTTTGATGTATAGAAGAAATCAATTTGTCAAATGTCAGGCAAATCGAGTTGGAGTCTTAAACTAGAAGACATCTAGTGTATTAATAAGTATTCGTTTGATTGAAGAGACATAGTCCAAAAGACGAAAATGAGTTTTGGCTAAGGAATCACGCTCAAATATATCGTGTTCAATTCCGTCACATTAATTTGCTCATTTATTTAATTTGATTTTGTCAAATTTTATGCAATTGAATTACGAAATGTACCTAACTGCCTTTGGTGCTCCATCCCATCAATTATGTAAGAATAATAATGTTGACTGAATTATAATAAAAATTAATATTGATTATTTTTTACTAAAGTTTTTTTTTCCCAACACCAAATAGGACTACCAAAACGACTTTGAAATACTCTCATTTGGCAAATCACTTTCATATACTGCATACAAATTCAGAAAAGAAAAAAAGAAAAGAAGAAAAGAGAAAAATATCAATATCAGAATAAACACGTGCCGATGCGCACGTACGAATTTTGTCCTCAATGGACAAACTGCCTTCCCCAAACACCGCACAAAAGGACACCGTACCGAGACCTACTCTGCCACCATAGTACGAGTCCCACGTGTCTCTCCACTTCACACTTGAACTAACACGTGGCAGAAGCTCAGGTGTCAGTGACCCAACAGTTTTCCAAACAGGATAATAAACTTCTTTAAAATCCGGAATCACCCTTGAGTTTTTGCCGAAATTACGGAGTAACCAGATCTGAATTGGTTACTGGAGTGGTGACGTTCAAGAAAATTTGAAAGGGCATTACAGCATTTTCCGTAACCGAATCAATATCTACAACATAAATAAGCCCCCAAACAGACAAAACCGAAAACAAATCTCCTTTTCTCTTTCGAGTGATCGTGTTAATATGTTTACCACTCGTATAATAACATCACCCTCACCAAGTTTGAAAATTTTTCAAAATTATTGAGCCCGTCTAACAATTGACACATTAAAATTTGTTTACTATTAGATAAGTGAACGAACACGTCGTCTCTATCTCTATTGTATTATTATTATTATTATTAGGCGTTTAAATACACCATAAAAAACAAACATCTTTTCGCCAACTTTTTCCTGTGAAGCCAAGCCAAACCAAACCCGCAATAAACCCCACCCAAACGGGCCTGCATTTTCATACATATATATATATATATATATATATGAATCCCCTTTTCTCCGTTTTCCTTTCCTTCCATTCATTGTTCTCTAAACACCAACAGCACTAGGAAGATAACTACGAAATCACATCATATATATATATATATATCTTCTTTATTGAACTGTGATACAAGAACACCAAGAAATCACCATAGAGATCATCATCCGATTGATGGCTGTTGAAGCTCGGCATCTCAGTCTTTTTCCCCCACAGATTCTTAGCAATAGGTAAGGATGCTTTTGCTTTATCTTGTCTTTCTTGATGGGTGGGAATGAAGGAAATGGGGTGTTGATGTGTTTACCCGTTTGAATGAATGCAGAGAAATGGCAGTGACTGGTGTTGAAGGCAATGGGAATATGTACGCTGCTCCTTTAGGATATGGGGGGTTGGCTCCTTTATCCACAACCACGACTGCGGCGGAGACGGTTTACCCGATGTACGGTTCGGCGATCAGTGATTCGGCTCCGGCAAAAACTGGTACAATGAAATCGGATAGCGGTCTCACGTATGCCGTTCCTGTTTCCCGGAAGCGTTCAAGAGATGCAATCAATCCTCTGCTTTCGCCATACCCCAGCGGTTCTCAGAATCAGAATGCACACAACCGTTGCGGTTCTTTCACTTTTCTCGGCGAAGATATTTCTTTCCAGATTCAACAACAGCAGTCCGAAATCGATCGATTCATTGCTCAACATGTAAGATTGGTGTTTCTCTGCTTTTCTTTTCCTTTCTCCAGATTCAAATATACGGTTGATTAACTCAACTGACATATGACATATCGTTTTGTATAACAGATGGATAAAGTGAGGATGGAAATCGAAGAGAGACGGAAGAGATATTCTCAGAGATTAGCGGTGGCCGTTGAAGAAAACATAATGAAGAAACTGAAAGCCAAGGAAGAAGAAGTCGAGAAGATGGGGAAACTAAACTGGGCACTGGAAGAGCGAGTGAAGTCTCTGTGCGTAGAAAATCAAATTTGGAGAGATTTAGCCCAAACCAATGAAGCCACGGCAAAAGCCTTGAGATCTCATCTGGAACAAGTCCTCATTCAAGTCAAGGACGACGAGAACAGCCACCGTCGCCGCCGTGCCGAGGCAGCCACGGCGTTGGTGGACGACGCCGAGTCATGTTGCGGCAGCAACTTCGACGAAATCGAGCGGCGAATGCTCCCGGAGTGCTCATCCGCCGCTCCGGCACGTGAATACGCGAACAACCCCAATGGCTCGTGTGGGGACAGCCGCAACAGTAACAGGATGTGCAGAAGGTGCGGAAAAGAGGAGTCATGTGTATTGCTTTTGCCGTGCAGGCATCTCTGTCTCTGCACTGTGTGCGGATCGTCTCTCCATACCTGCCCCATCTGTAACTCCACAAAAACCGCTAGCGTTCACGTTAATCTTTCGTCCTGAAATTCGGATACTCCTTTTTTGTCATCAATCAATTTCAATAAAAAAAAACACAAGAAATCCCAAATCCTTGTACCTTACTGACTCTATTTTTTCCAATTTCATATCTGTAATTAATCTTTTAGCAGAATTAATTCAATTTTCCCTGTATATCTGCATGGAGTTAATAGTTTTCTGAGTTCGTTGAAAGCCTCAAGTTTTGGCGCGCATTCACGTTAGCGCTCCTGGCGTACGTTAGCAGTTTGGTTCCTCGAATGGTGAAGTCAACTTTGGTAAACACGTGGACCTGCGGCACCTGCCGGATATGTCGCATTTTGTGATGTAGAAAATTGACATGAAAACGCAAAGGCACACAATAGAAAGAATCGAAAAACTCTTTTTTTTTTTTTGGTTTAAATTTCGTCGTCTTGTTTGGAATTTTCAAGAAGCATAACAGGGTGAAAGGAAAGGAAATCCTCATTTAAATATATATAATTAGGAAAAGTGTGTTTTTTATCAGCTAAGAAACGTAAAGCAATGAATAAATTCATTGATTGAAGGGTGAAAGTCTACAACCGACGGCGGAGGGGGAGTAGTTGGGGGTGGAGGGAGCGGCTTTTAATGAGAGAGGGGCGCGTAGTGACCACGTCTGGGGGAGGTGGTGGGTCCGGAGGCTCTATCTAGTCTCTGTCGAAAGGGCACGACAGAGTACCAAGATAGATCGGAAGAGCGTCGACCTAATAGTGTTTTGTTGCCAACATGTTTTACTATTTTTATAATAGAAAGAAAGAATAGGGTCCCGATGCTAATGAGCGTTAGGAATAGTGGGCCATTAAATTGAATTGATTGATGGTCTGTGGATTGGCATTTGGCACTGGCAAAGTCGTTTTCATGGTCAGACAATTTTTTTCAATTTCTTGGTTGGCAAAAATTTCCACAAGGGCTTCCAAGAAAGTTCACGATAATCTCGTATTGTTGAATCGAGATGAATGAACCCTAGTGACCCGGACGGTTTTAATGAAGACTCTTTTGATAGTTGACTCGGGTTTTCTCTAAGAATTTTGAATCGAGAGTCATCAATATCAATATCAACTATTAATATTATATTATGCCAACGTCTAGTATTTAAAATCATGCTTGGTGTGAACTGTGAAATGGTAAGATGAGGCAGCATCAATCAATCAATTTGATCGCCTAAAAATAATAGAAATAATGGAGATGCGTGCAGAGGGGAAGATGAGTAGTGAGTCACGGAACAGGTGTGAAGGGGGCATCTTTCAATTTTTTTTATTTTTTATTTTCTTATTTTGGACGTTTTATTTGGTCTATAGACCATGTTATTTTCAGGGTCTCAAATCTCAAAATGGGTTCATGTATGTACCTCAAAAAGATTCTTTGCAAAAAGAAACAAGGCGAAATTTCCGGATTTTCACATTTTTCCCATTGCTATTAGGAAAATAAAGAATATCAAAAAGTCCGTCCCGATGGCTCTCTAGAATTTATCTACCACAATAATTGAAATAAGTTTTATCGAGATGTCATTATTATCGCGAAACGTAGGGTCTATTTAGCAGTGCGTAACTTATGGTTTATAATAAATGTTTGATTAATTAATGGTTCGGATTAGTCACTAATTTAGAATTTGACAAACGATTTGTTCAACTGACCGGCCACCCATTGTCTCCAAATTCATCATTTTATTTTATTTTTATTTAAGAATTAAAAAAAAAAAAAAAGAGGAAGAGGTGGAGTGGGACCCGGTTTACAAAATCCAAAGTAAGCATTAATGGTGACACAAAAATAATTGAGAATTGAGAGAGGACGAGTAGTACTGGAAAAGGCAATGAGATATCTTTTTTCAGTTGAGAAGTGGGGCCCACTATATCAGGACCGTCTGTCGCTTTATGACCAGCATTCCCACTCCAACACGTGAATCTGATTCACCCTTTTACTTCTCTCTCCCTCTCTAATTACTGTTACTGAACACATAATTTGTGTGTGTGTGTGTGTTTTTTAACCTTTACTCCTTCCTCCTTTGACTTTATTCTTGACAAGTTGAAAATATCGCAATATTTTGAACCCTACTTGAATGATCCATTTCGTCCTTCATCAATAAGCAATCACCTGGAAGAAGAGCCATCCATTCCATATTCATTAAACTGATGCTATGAATTGAGATGATCAAATTTCTCTTATATATTAAATTTCTTTCTAAACAACTGATGTAGAATAATTTGTGAATTCCACTATATTATCATGCACTAAAGCGGGACATAGGTGCTGGAAATCCATCTTGGATATACGCTCAATTTTTCTAAAAATGTTAATTGTTCTTTTTTGGTGGGACCAATTGTTAATTAGTCGCTTTCAAAAAAAAATGTTAATTATTCTAAAGCCGACTATAATATAATAATATTATTATAATTTGCATGTTATGATTTCATATGGTAAGTTAGAATAGTGAACGTGAACATTTGACGCCCACAAGAAGCTAAATTATTATGGAGTTCAATTAACTAAGAAGTAAATTACTCAAATTAACAATGGAACAAATTTCTTATTGGACATAGAATCATTCAAATACACATCATTTTCAACAATTGTCCAACAAGCAATTAATTGTCTAATCTGTTCATTTGTAACTTCCCCACTCGAATATAAAACACCAAAAACAGAAAGTCGACACTTTTATTATTTAAACACATCTAGATCGATGTATCCCTTGTAATAATAATTTTTTTTTAATTAAAGATCCCGCTTTCAAACAATTAATCGACTACTAGTTTTGACTATTAATATTTATTGCCGTGCATTACCTAAATTGCCGATCATGCTTATGTACTGTTTACACTCGTGACGATGAGACCCACATGGTACAACCCATCATATGTATTCGATAGTGACAATGTGAGGGTTTTTTTTTTTTTTTTTTTAAATATAGAATTTTTAGTTTAATTATTACAGGATTTGTTCTTAAATTTGGTTTTAATTTATAGAGTTGAATTTGAATATTGTGGTTGTTAAGGATAATTTATTAAGATCAAGGGAGAATAATTGTCAAACTGGCACGGATCATGGGTTGGCCTCTTGGAGTCTAGGTTTGCAGTTGCTATCTTCAAACTTAAATAAAATTGTTCGTGTTCTTGACTACGTCACTATTAAATTTTGAACTTTCAAATTCAGTTCGCTTTATATCAGAGATCTAAATTGAAGATACATTTCTACTCTGGTGACTATGTCCGCTTATGAACATATTTTCTTTTTTTTAATGAGAAAATGAAATATAGATTGAATGTGCATATCCAGTTTAGATAAATAATGACATTTCGTTTGATAAGCAGCGTTGCGCGGACGGTGGCACGGGGCCCAATGGTATAATTTTTATTGAAGAGGGCACCGAGGGAAACCTCAAGTATCAAGGGCCATTCCATGCTTGAGTTGTGCCTTTCTTTTTCTTTCAGTCTCTTTTACACAAAGGAGGCAAAGACATTGAGATGTGTTGCTGCCACAATTTGTCCACTTTTGTAATATAAATCCAATTTATTCCAATGTTCACTATAAGATATATATGGTTGGAAGCATATAACATGGATCTAATAAAAAGGGATGGAGGGCCATGATGGGTGCCTCCCCTACTTTGGGGGGTGGGGGTGGGGGGATGAGCATCATTTACAAAGACCACAATCATCAAGGATTTGATTTTGTTTCTTTCTATGTTCTTTCATAACATTTTACTTTGCAAAAAAGACCCCACCCCAAAAAAAAAAAAAGGAAAATCATTCTTTCTTGTTATGTTTTGTGAAAGAGTGGAATAACCTCTGCCTCTCAATTAACGTTAATATTCTCCAACATTGCATTTTCGGCCCTTGCGGACCCACACAAAGTAAGAGTCTGCTTGGAATGGTTTAAACTTTAGATTGTCGTAAGAGTCACATATGTATATATACATCAAATTCTGATCATCTAAACAATTATACAAGCTGCCACGCCATCTCTTCTATGCACAAATTTATAAACTGTGTATAATCCAAGCTACTTTCTCTTAGTGGTAGCTTTATTATTATTATTTTTATAAAGTTAAGGTTCATAATATATAATAGATGAAAATAGTAATAGATGTTTTTTTTTTCTTTTTCATTTAAATATTTGATAATTTGGGCATGTTAGGTCAAGGAAAAGAGAATCCAAACACAAACCCATTAACCTCGAAATCATATATCTCACACAATGGGTACCTTTATGCCAGAATTTCAATGACGGTGCCATGAGTACACTTTACACGAATGGATTTGGTGGGTATGGTAAAGTAATAAAAGATAGAGACTTTTGCTTATTGCATTTTGGATTGGAAACCCCCCATTGTGGATGATGATTTCAAAGACAAAACCCATAAAGAAACAATAATAATAATAATAAAGAAAAACTATGCTATTCCTTCTTTTGCCTTTTCTTTCCCACATTTTCTTGACATTATTGATGGTGAAGTGTGAGCATTAAAATTCCCCACTACCACAAAGTCTTCCATGTGCAAATACTATCAAGAAATCACTCATTCCCATTAATGTGGCCATTGGAGATTGTGGTGCCAACCCCATCTTCGTCTTCTTGAAGACACGACAATCACACGTTTTTACATGGTTGTTTAATGACAAGATTTTTTTGCCATTATCAAATGAAGTGAGAGTTTTGTCTTAACTTTATCTCATTGAATGAAATGACCGCCCACATCACGTTACCGAGGACCCATCTTTTATTTTTTTCCTAATTAAATAAATATATAATTTTTTCAACCAAACAACATGAATGATTTCAGTGGGAAGTTTTTCAGTGATGCCAAATGTAGACAGGAAGGAAGACATGATATCACACACAGGCATTTATAGGTTAAAATATTAGGGGAAAAGTTATTCTAAATGCAATAATAGTCCCCTGTAAATTACAGGTGGGCAGATGTCCTATGTTTTAAAACTAGCAACCCTTTTTTTTTTTTTTTACATTTTCCCCATACTTCTCTTTTTGAAAGTCTGGAACCCAAGAATCAGATATATCCCTTTAAGCCAAAGTTATTTGTATTGGACATCATGTACAATCAACCCCCAACAAGGGAATGCATTAAACTAAATTATTTTGTGTTTAAAAAAAATGTGAAAGTACGTACTTGGCGCTACGCGTAGATAGACGAGATAACCCCAGAAGGCACCTAAATTTTCTATTTTCTGTAGCGTGTGATGAAGCAAACCCCAGAAGGCACCTAAATTTTGCACGCGGGTTTGCTCATTTCCGTCGGTCGAAAACCCACAAAAATTTCATGTTCTGTGGATCATGAATTGCAAGCCAAATAGCTCAATAATGAAAACCCGACATTAACAGTGGATAAATGATATGCATGCTACACATTGTGAACAACATATCATTTTCATTTTCGACGTGATAAAATAATAAAGCCCTCGAAACAATTATGGTATTCAGAAAATGGATTCCTTGCCATTAGTGGTTAGAAGGGTCCCAAAGCCATTATTTGCTACAGTATTTCTTGATAATGCCATAAGACCCCAGAGTTTTCATGTCACCATTATTCAATATTTGTTGATTCTGGGCCATGTGGAAAAAAGCAATCATGCAGTTGAAGCCTGTTTCTGTGAAGAATTAATTGAGTTCAACCAAATCTGAATGTTGGGCTTTATGATGGATAGGGACTGAAAGGGTCCAAGACTGCACCCCCCACCATGTTATAATGCATTGTACTTAAAACTAATATTTTGAAGTAGACAAGGGTTTTCTTGGATAATAATGTAGATATCAATCTATTTTATGTAAAGTGTGGTTGCCTGTCGGTGCATCTATCGAAAAAGTATGAACGGATTAATTTCACATTGATTTGATACTTTGTGCAGTATAATGTGGAAGGATTGCGTTAGGACTTGATCGAGTTTTGAGGTAGAACCATAATTTCCATACAAGTGATATCAGATTCACGTCCCAAATACTTAAAAATGTAGGTTTACAAGTTAGTCCTCGATTCAACGAACAAAGGTGGTCAATACTGAACTCGATCATGATAGTTGAATATAGTACTTATGGTTGCCTTTTAAGGCGATTGTTCTTAATTTTGTAAGACAATGAGCCAACGGAATGAAAGAATTGAGACTTTGATAGTGTTTCAAATGCAACTAGCTAGATTGATTCCTAACAAGATAAAGATGGTCGGAAGAAAAATCTACAGTTAACTACTCTTAAGACAGTTGTCTCCATATAAATTTTTGACTTGATTCTTGATAGAATACAACTCTCCCAATTCCCTTATAGTGCTGTCAATATACATGATGCCCCCTTTCCATAGGGTAGAAAGGTGGGAGGCACCCATCATGGCCTCCATTACTTGTGATTGGATCCATCATCCATATGTTGGTATTTATTTCTCATCCCACCCACCTCATGAAATGAATAATGGCACATACTCATCTTCTATATCACAAAAGTGGACACAAATTGTGCAAGAAACATATTCCAATGTTTTTGCCTCCTTTGTGTAAAAAGAATGAAAGAAAAGAAAAAGCATGAAATGGACCTACATATGCTTAAGGTATCCCTTTGTGCACTCTCTATTAAAATTATGCCATTGGGTTATGTGTCACTATCCAATTATCTCTAAGTGCGTGTTTATTACGGTTATTACATGTTCATAAGTCAAGTTTACCAAAGAATCACGCCCAAGGCAAGTGATCCTTAATTTGACAAGAAGATTGATACTTTTTAACTTAATGGAGATCATATCAGAAACCAGCGTTTAAGCACTTAAAAAGAATTAAAGTCTAATTGCATGTAATCTTCGTGTATTTTATGTGTAAAAAGTTCAGAGTTGAGATCGAGTTGTAAATTTTCTATTTGATGAAATGCACCACTTAATCAACACATGATCAACTGTGCTAGTTTGGCATTTATTTTCCATTATGATTCAATTCCACTAAGATATTAAAGTGGGTAATGTTATTTATCTAGATTAGAGATGAGTATTCAATTTAGTCGACATTTTTTATTTTGTAGGATGAGTAGATTAATCATAAATACATAAAGATATTCACCCATTCATATCTAACGGGAAAATGCCAACTATAATAGAGATAGGTCCCAGTCTAGATAAATAACATCATTCTATTAAAGCTAATTGTTTGAAAATGCATATCTTTAGCATGAAGCCGTATAAAATAGTTAATCTTGGATTTGTCAAAGATGTGGAAGTGCGCGACGCAACCATCTATCAATAAGGAACAATTACTTATTTTTAATTATTCCATTTAAAAAGTAGGATCGTCATAAGATACCAATGGCTGACGCTAGAATATTAATTAACTTTGTGGTTTTTTCATTCTCATTAGTGATATTGAATTATAATGAGAAATTATAATGAGGTGGAATGAGTGGTGTAAATTTAATGAAAATTTAAAATTTGTGATTATAAATGAACAACTGTCAAATCAGTGATAAACGAAATTATAATGTGGATTGATATAACATGGATTGTCAAATGATAGCGACCACTTCGATCCTTCTTTCTCCTTTTCATTTTTTCTTCTTCATCTCTCTCCTTTTTTTTTTCCTTGATGGGAGAATTTTATTTTTTTAAATATATGAACTAAAGAATATCAAAGCGTGTTCATTAGAGATTTTCTTGGGAAAATTGATTTTTTTTTTGAGAGCTACTAATTGAGATCGAGTTGAAAAAAGCCAAATACTGTAATCTAAAAATAAAATTTATGGTTAAGATTGAATTAAAAAGAATGATTTTTTCAAAAGAACTCCACAGAATAAGGCACAAAAAGATTAGACGACTTCCTTGGGAAGAAGTGTTTGAAAGGATATTTTTGAATAATTCTTTTGGTCTTATTTGGGACGACCACAATAGTTTATTAGCTGCTCACATATATCATTGTTTTTGTGAGAAATACTCATATGGATACAGTGCCAATAAAAGAAGAACCATACAATGGAAATTTTCATATAGAAGCGTTACCCATCTCACATGAATAGTGTGGGACACAATTACGCATCCGAGCACCTTTCACAAGAATAGTGGGCCCGCTATTGTTGTGAGAGGCATTCATATATATGGACACTTTGTTTAAGTGAAAAGTAATGTATACAGAAAACTTTCACAATAGTAAGATACCCACGTGAACACTTGTTACCAAAACAAGGAGCTCATATAGGCCCTACTATTCTCACCATGCCCGTGTGGGTCCCACTATTTATGTGTGAGGTGCTTATATAGGCTTGGTGCCCATATGAAAAGAATTATTGTCTGTCTAGATATCCTCTGGGGTTTTGAATCTTTGAAATAATTCCTAAAAATCTATTTACGGCATCACTTAAAACTGATACCAACACAAGATTTACATAAGCTACTTTGGAATGTAAATTGAAAAGAATAAATAAGGGTGTGTTTGACTGGGTGGAAAAGAAATTAGAATTTATTTTTCATGGAAAATGTTATCCCATCTCCTCCATGGCAATTCATTTTCCCTTATTTTAAAGTGTTTGATTGAGCCAAGATAATCAAATGCTTGCAAGTGATCGATGTTACCATCACCAAGCTGAACGATATCCTTAACATTACGGTCCTTTTGGAACTCGTTTCTACATGGAACTGAACCAAATCAAGAACCAATTTCAACGGAAAATCATCCTTGAAAAGGGTCTTGAATAATATGAAATACATTGGGATGGGCTGTAAGAACAGTGATGATCAGCCTCATATATGACCCTAGTATATGAACATGGCCCAAATTCAGAATATAAATGAAATGGTTCTTTTTTTGAAAGTCATACTTGTGTTTCAAAGATGCTTATATAACTACTAGAAAATAGGGTATCGCTGACGGGTTTTTGCATCCGTCAGAAATTTCTGACGGAAATGGCTTTCCATCAGAAATTTCCAATGGACCTCAATTCCAACGGCCTCCACTTGTCCGTCGGAAATTTCCGACGGACACAATATGTCGTCAGAAATTTCCGACAGAAATGAAAGCCTTCAGAAATTTCTGACCGAACTTAAAGTCCGTTGGAAATTTCGGATGGAAATGACAAACCGTCATAAATTTCCGACGGAATTTCCGACAGACTTGAATTTGCATTGGAAATTTCCGACAGAAAGTATCCATTTCCGTCTGAAATATCTTTAAAAATATATCTTAATTTTCCTTTATAAAATCTTTAAAGTTTTCTTTCTTTATTATACTAAATATTGTTAATTAAAACTTTTTTCAATAAGTTTGAGATAAGTTTTATTTTTTAATTACAATAATAATAATTTATCCAATTACTTTATTAATATGTTTTAATTTTAATATGCACAATGTTCTATAATAAATATACATTAACTTTTAAATTGTAAAAAATATATAGGAGATATATTAATTTTTTTGCAAACTAGAAGATAAGTTGTTAACTGATATATATAGCAAGTAAAATTCTGTTCTAAATTTAAAACGTTACAAAAAATTAAAAGTGTTATTAATAATCAACAACCTTTATATATGAAATAGAAAATAATTTATGTTTTTGTATCCATAATTAAAAGTACAAACTAAATTTAGAAAAAAGAGCAAAAAAATAAATAAATAAATAAATAAATGTGAACAATCTCCACATTGGATACCAGTTGACATGGAATATAAATAAATATAAAAAATGGAATCTAAGTATGCATAACAATCATTGTAAGTATGGAATTCAGAAGGCATTGAGTAGTTAGGTGTCATCCATCAACTATTATTAAACATATGTATGGCATGTGCATACATATATAATCATTTATATCTACTCCATTCGCATATATGACCGGAAAATATCAATTACATGCACTCTTATAATGTCTGGAAATTCATTTGTAAAAATATTAGTGGTTAATGTTTAAAACAATGGCTGTAAATAAAATGACATATTAATTTTATATTAATTGATACAGACAAATAAATTTAAACAATAAATGACATATATGAAATAATATATACCAAAAGTTTAATTAATAAAAAGCCCCAATGTTTGAAAGGAAAATTCAATATATTTAATTAGCAAAATTACTCGAATATACTTTATATAATTTTCGGAGCAATATATTAACAAAAACGCATGGTAGCTTGACGGTTGGGAGTCCCAACCGCTAGGTCTTAGTTTTGAATCTCCTTGGGTGCATAAGGGGGAAATAAAAGTCACGGGTTATTGGTTTGGGTTGGGGCCTCTCGTGGGTTGGACCAAAAAAAATTTTTTTTATTATTTTTTGAGTCCGTTAGAAATTTTCGACGGATTTTTGTCGGTCAAAAATTTCCGACGGAATGATGGATTCAAAATTTCCGTCAGAAACATTAGCGAGTCAAGTATCACTGACGGATTTTCTGACGGAAAAATTCCGTCAGTGAATAATCATATCTTAAATTATGGTATATTTTCAAAAATATACGGATTATGGTATTTTTTCTGTCGGTGAAGCCCTGTTTTTTAGCAGTGTATATACATATCATAAATTAATGATACTTTCAAAAATACCCACCCCCACCTCCCCAAAAAAATTATGTTTAGAAATATACCATAATCCATAAATAAAAATAATTTTACAATAAAATAAAACATAATAAAAAGAAGAAACAAAAATGAAAATTATAGTCGAAACTGGAAATCACGTCTTCCTATTTTACATTTTGATTAGGATTTGCATGAAATTAGGGATTACGATTGGATTATCCCATATTAAATGTCATCCCGTTATCTTTAATTTTATTCAAGTTTTGGAAATCAAAATCGTATATATCCGTCTTGATTTCTGTAATTCTTATCATTATAACATTCAAATGATACACATTCATGCAAATTGCAAAGAAATTGTTAAACATATATAAACATCAGAGAGATGTCTCATCTTTGATAATTGTTAACACAAATATATGTCTCATGCATGTCGGTTTAATAGTGATAATGTATGGCGTGTTATGGACTTTGGCGAACGAGTTCATCGATTACAAGCTCGGTATATATGTGAAATATACACCACAAAAATCTACGTTCACTTTCTAAATATCTCTAAACAAAATACTCGCTCTGTCCCAAATATAATCATGTTTTTCCTTTTTGCTTATCCCAGATATATAGTCATGTTTCTAATTTAAGTAGTTATTTTTTACCTTTTTATCAAAATAACCTTATAATTAATTTAATCATAAGTTTAGTAATAACTATTAAGGTTCATTCGTGAATAATGCATGGTATATTAAAAAAATTATTTGTATAATTTGTTTTTCCAATAACTTGTCTTAATTATCCTTGGAATATGTATATGTGTGTGTGTGTGTGTGTGTCTACACACACACACACACATATATATATACTCATATTTGCGACAAAGAGAGTAAAAACTGAAAAAGTTCTGTTGGATCTTAGATAGAATGTAGAACAAGAGACAGAACCAATTCATTTCTTGATTTTGTTTATAATTAAGGACACCTTGAAACTGCAACAGACTTTCATAAGATCGGTTTAATTTATGCACAGTTGTCTTCTAGACTCCGAATTTTAATTATTCAACTAAACAAGTAAGAAACATTAATTGTTTTGCCCCTGCATGAGAAGTTATTTGTGATTCCAATTTCGATCATCCAATATTATTGGATATTGAGTTTGAAGTTTTGCGTACAGATATAACAAATATATACAGGAATTTCTTACGGATTCTAATAACTTTCATGCATGTTAATTAGCTATCTATTTTTTGATACTTAACAAACCCAAGACTATACAAGCGTGAACTATAAAATGATCAGCATGGACGCCAATTGATTTACTATAATCGGCTCTTCATAGGCTTGGGGCTACGTTGTATTGAAAAGTACACTCCGTTATTGCCTTATTGGTAGCCAAGATGAACTTAAAACCCTTTTCTGGATGGCACTCAACCTAGCTAGGGTTTGCATCTCATCATATAGCTAGAAAATTGAGCTTGGTGGCATGAATAATGCTATTCATATACCAATACTGGCCGTGATGATCACCATCTCATAACATTGTCATTAAATGATAAGTATAATTAAATGTAGAAACATGTATAAACTTGGCTTATCAGTTGATGAATTTGTATCAAGTCTGGTGTTCTTAGTAGCCAGAGTATTGATTTCCACTTTCCAGTGCATGCAGCAATATAGTGATTTCAAGAAAGTAAATGGGGAGATAATTGACAACCTAAGCATATAAAACAAAACTTTAACAAAATTCTAATTAAGAACCCTGAAAAAAGACCAGTGAGTTCCATACATTATTTCAAAGTGCAAATCCCACTGGAAGAGACATATTCTTCAACAGTTATATCGGTTTATATCAAGTCAATTGTACAAATTATAATAACATATACACATCAGATCATAAAATCTTACAAATAGACAGGATTAGAAGCACAATCCACAATGGATCTCAGATCCTCCCAATCTGCATGCTTTAACAAGTCATTAATGTCCAAACACGTTGAGCTCGAGAACGATGACGCAGAGGGTGCCAACTGATGATGAGAAACTGTGTTGAAATGTCCTAAATATTGCTGGCTTCCCATATTATTTTCAACTAAATAAGGATAGGGTTTCGTCTCAATTTGTCTTCCCATATTTTCAACAAAATTATAAGGATTGGGTTTCTTCTCATTTTGTCGTCTAACCGGAGCATTGAAACTGATATAGCTTTGTTTATTATCATCAGACTCCAAGCTGCATGTTCCAGAGCTTGCATCAACTGGCTTAGTACTGATATTCCTCTTAGCACATACTTCTCTCCAGTCTGGTCTGCACTTCTTGTATGGAACATTTCGCTTTAGAATTCGACAGAGCGTCCAAACTTCCTGCAAAATTTTCACACAAAATTATGAACAAATTAAAGACTCTAAAATGATTGATGGATTAATTTTATACTATTTGGACACAAAGAGACAACATAAATGTGGCGTTTGTGATTTTTCATTGATTTGAATCGAAGTGATACGTAGAACATCAGTATTCTACTAATTGTATGCTACTTTAAAAATTTATGTTTAACCTTATGTTCCATTAATACAATGATTGATGAATGATATTTATAGAGTGAAAAATAGGAATCTAAAATTTCTTACAGCTTCTTGATCAGCAAGACTTTTGAGTTCGGCCTGTTTGGAGCTTTTTTCTTCATTGGGGGGAAGGCGAAACTCGTGCATCATCCAGTCAGTTTTGGTGCCTTTTCCGGCGCTTCCACGGTAGTATACTAAAGATTTCTTTAATCCAATGCAGTCTCCAGCAGAAGAATAAATTGGTCGATCGATACCAGTTGCTTTCCAGAATCCTGAACCTGTCACTCTATTAGGCCTTATGCTGTTCCTGTATTTTCTTCCTCTTTTGCAAAAAAAGTACCACTCCTTGTCTCCCACATTACTTCCTTCTGCATGTACCGGCAAATTATATATGTAAGAAATTGGAAAAGCATGCATGAAAATGGATGATGTTTCATATGTTTGAGTCTTAATTCCATCCCCGATATTCCCAAATCCCTATGAATGAATATTTCATTTCATGCATCAAGAAAAATGGATAAGTTATATATATATAGTGCTTAATTTCTTTGGTACCTAATTACTAGTTTAGCGGCAAGACGATGCACCCTAATTAATTAAGCCAATTGAAAGCAACCTATACTCATATGTGCAGCCTGCTATTCACGAACCGGAATTCGATTTTGTAACAGAGAAATTAAAGGGTATAATTAACAAGTGGTTTTCTGTAAGAAAGAACTCCATTTAAACTTGAATTATAGCAGTATTTTCTTGACTATTTGATGTGAAAATATACTATCTGCAGTTTCAGAGAACGTTTTACGTTTCAATCTTGATCAGGAGTATACCTCTGTCAGCTGATGATGAAAATAATTCTGAGCAAAAGATGACATAAAATTAAGAGGGTTTAAAGAATCAAGAACAAAAAGAATCAAGTAGACATACTTGGAAGATCCCAAGGATCATACTTGTAGATATCTGCCTGTTTAATCAGCTCAATACTGATAGGTTTCTTTTCGACTTTCCTTTTGAGATAAAACCCCACAAGTTCTTCATCCGTGGGATGAAACCGGAAACCAGGAAGCGGAACATCATCGTCTTCCTCTTTAGAATCGACTACGCTACTGATATTTTCCACTTCCATGGCTCTGAGTATTGATTTTTGCTGATCTCCTTTTGAATTTGTATTTTTCTGTGTGAATGCTAAAACCTGCTAGCTAGGTTAAGTATGAAAGAAAAGAAGGTTCTTGATATTTATATAAAGGTGATGTGATGAGGGTTTGAATGTTTATCATGCAAATTTGGTCAAAGTCATGTGGATTGACTTGTTGTTTGTGGGCCCAAAGTCCTGAAAATTTTGAACTTGAAGCAGTCTTCAGTCTTCCTTTTGCTGGTATGTATGGGAAACCTTCAATATTTAGTGTCCCCCTTAACTATAGATCAACTAAAAAGTTGCATCTAACTTTTAGAAAGAACCAATTTAGTCATCAACCTTTGGTTGTGCCTTTTTTTTTTTTGGGGGGGGGGGAATAAGCTTAATTTTCATTATCAACGGGAGAAATCAGTACGAGCTATGGGGGCGAATAATTCAAATGGTAAATTCAATAATTGTGCGATCATCGAAATGATTTACAAAGATTTAAATGGTTAACAAAAACTATCTACGTAAACTTAAAGGTTACAAAGAACTCCGAGGAGCATACATCTTGAAAACTCATCTTCAATTGGATGCAACTTGCAATCATATCATTCACTTCCGATTTCAAATTAATCTCTAACTACTTTCCCAATATTGTCAACCTAGTATGGTTTAGATTTTCTAATTCTCTTTTAAACTCATTTTTAACGACACATTTCTCTATTAAAAATAATCTTACATGTAGTCATAACTTTTTCTTACTTTAATCCACACGTTCTCATAAAAAAATCACTTCTTTAAAAGACAATTCTAAAAAATTTAAATCATATGCGGTCTAACTTTTAATTGTTAAAGCTAATGGACAATGACTGCTTCATTTTAAAGTTCGAACTACTTGAGGATGTTAATTGGATTGATGACATCATGATAAAGTTACAGCTTCGTAAGTGAACCGAAGTTTTGTGACATGATTGAATTAAATTGCATTTAAAAGGACTCAAACGCAATTTTCTCAAAGTTGGATGACCATCATGCATTTAACCTAAACATAGTGAAAGGTCTAGACGCCCTCATCAATGTATATTTCTATTTTAAGATAGATATTATTGATCAAACATTCACATATTGTGTAAAATAAAATTATTGATTGCATAAGTGTCCAATAAATCTCTACTGCTCATTCTAAATTCTAGAGAGACATGAAAAGTGACATTCTTATGTGACACATATTCATCAGGTGATGAATACATAGCTATTTTTTCATCATTCAATACAAGTGTGCCATATAAGAATGTTACTCATTAATGTCTATTTTTCATGTATCTCTAGAATTTTTGATTTTTATTATGAAATAGAAATGAAACGATTATAGGGGTTAGTCTGTTACTAGGTAATCAGAGGACTGCTAATGCAAACTTTCATATAAATTTTGGTTAAAATAAGAAGAATATAATTAAAGAAAATGAGGGCGGAAAAACGTGTAACCAATTCAGATGATTGCTGCCGTGCGCGTGACGTCATTCCTTCGTCAGTAAATAAAGCAGATTAATTATGTGAAAGCACAAAGAATAATTAAATAAAATTTCGTCTTTGAATGTGATTAATATGATCATGATTTGACATTTACTTGTAAAATTAGTTTTAAATCAATGTGGGATCTTCACGTTGAAATGTCCAAACAAAAATACAATGTTGATTAACGATTTTTTGGGAGTTAAAAGACAATCTCACTCAAAAAGTTCAAGAATGTCCCCTTGTCAATAATGCATTTGCGATTACTTGTGATGATCACCTATTTAAGGTGTAACCCATTAAATGACTAGACTAGTCAGGCCGGCCCAAAGATTTCGAGGACCCTATGTGAAATTTAAATGAGACCCTCTTTTTAAAAATTTTTAGATTAAACACTATTTTATCGGTTTAAACTTTGAATATTTAAATTTTATATATTAAATAGGTTAACAAAATAAGTAAATGTTTTAATAATATTCAAATGAATTTTCGTCTCAATATATTTTAATATTTATCAATTTATAGGACATTTAATTATATTTTACCATTTAAAAAGCACATATATACTTCCAGTGGCAGAGCCACTTGAGGGTCTTTGGGGGAACTCCCCCCTCCCAAAATGAAGTTTGCCTTTTTTTTATTTCAGTTATTTTTAATATTTTTTTTCTTTAATTTTTTTTGTAATGATAATTTGAAACAAAATATGGGTTTAAATATTTAAATAGATACAGTTTTGTGTTGAAATTCAAACCATGAAAACATTACAAAGTTATCAATGCTATTATCAAAATTTATTCTTTAAGGTTATTGTATGAAGTTATATATGTGTACATAAAGATAAATATATAGAGCGAAATTAATAATGATACATTGTATGTAAGAAAATAGCAACAGTCTTTTACTTTTATAATATTTTGTTTTATGAAAGAAAAAATAAAATAAACAAAATAAAATAAGTCGCACCCCTATTAGTTAAAAATTGCTACTGGCCGTACTAAGTTTTGCTCCAGGCTCTGCCACTATACTGTTAAGGGATAAATCCCACATCGAATAAATATAAAAATATAAACCAACATATAAGCGTTTGAGATACTTCTCTTAACATGTTAACCTTTTAAGATGGAACTCCAAGTCTTAATATAGTATCAGAGCTCGTCAAACTCAAACGAGCAATTCGATCCAGTTAAGACTCAAATGAGCACACGGATTAAAAGATTGGCCTACTCCAACGAGCCACCATCTTACATAGGCATGTTAAGGGATAAATCCCACATTGAATAAATATAAAAATATAAACCAACATATAAGCGTTTAGGCTACTCCTCTTAATAGGTTGACCTTTTAAGATAGAACCTCAAGTCTTAATATGTACACTACTAAAACACTAAAAGGGCCTATTCTTATAAAATTATACTACGAATTTAGTATTTAGTATTTGAAATTTAATAAAACTTACAAGAATTGTAACTATTATTAAACACAAAAAAATGAAAATTTAAATTAGCTACTAAACAATTTATGATAAAATTATATACACATTATTTTTATTCTATGTTTTAGACATGTTTTAAAAAAACTCGACTGTAAATTTTTGGACGCTTTCTAACTGAGGCCCTAATGGACAGCTGCTGGCTATGTGACTAGTCCAAGTAAATGGTTCTTTAGTTCTCTACTGTTCACATTTGGTTAGACTCCTTATTTTTTTATTACAACAAAAGTAGGTATGGCATTTGAATTTGGGTAATCTTGGTAACTGGAGTTGAGGCTTTATCCAGTAGGTCGGCTCTCCTGATTACACGACTTATTTAGTCATCCATTCCATAAAGATAAACTTCAAGAGTACGATACTCCACGTTATTAACAAAATTAAGAATAAGCACATGCATTCATAGGACTAAATTGTTAAATTGTGGCCTTTAAAACACATTATAGTTTTTGATTAACTTGAAGTACCAAATTTTTCCTTCTTTCCCCGAAATAGATCGCCTTATTCAAAGTCCAGCATGCATGCACTAATTTGGTTTTGTTTAGAACATGATGATTGCTTATGACTTAATTTTCTTTGCACTTGACTGACCAAACATATACTTTAATCTATATTGCTTCGAGAAGGCGCACCATTTGTTTTACTGAGGAGGAAACATATGATTCTTCCAATGCTGAGTGTGTCATAACTCATACATTTTATTGTTATTACTCTATTTCTTTTCCGGGCGCAGAAATAGAGAAGGGAAGAAGTCAAAGATCGATGTATTGATATGTCAAAATCCAGAGCGGCATGTTTGACTTACCTTTTCTTTCTCCATGGACTCTGCTTAAGTTTCCCTTTTTTTTTTCCTCCAAATTTTTGTGGCAATGGGGGATGGTAAATTAATTAGCCCTTTGCTCCTGTTTTCATTCATTAAATTTTGTGGTCAAGAGAGCATAACATGCCTATCAACAATTCTTAGAAGTTCTGAGAGTTCATTACATAAGACTCAATTTAGAATTTGTTCTTACTTGCTTTATCTTATCAATGAGTCACATTCGAGAGATAGAATGGAAATCCAGAAATTTTGTAATGTCCATTCGCCTTCTAATGTTGTCAGATGTGAGAGAAACTACTACTGGTTTCTAAGAAATCATAGTTGATTTCTTAGAATTAAAATTACTATTTCTAAAAGCTAATTTACAAAGTTCATTTGAGCTTCAAATTTTTTTATTTTTATTTTTTTAAAATTAAGTATTGCTTCTCTAAAATAAAGAGTATCAAATGTTTAAAGGATCTCCTGAAGATGCTCCAATTTATTTGTAATATATAGATGGTGTCAATTTGGATTCAGATACAAATCTTAATGGAATATGAATGCTCATTGACTTTATTGATATTAATTGTTGACTTTTCAACAAAATTTGACGTAAATTTTGTTCATGTGAATAGAACTATGTCGCATTATTGTGTACATGTGGTATTAATTGAGTTGAACCTATAATGTTTCATGATATCAATTTTAAGGCTGAAAAGACATCAAGGCTAGATATCAATTTTAAAGTCTTATAATTATTTGGTGAGACTTGAGTAAGGCTGAAAAATAGAAGTCTCTCTAAATATCAATACCCCATCATCATTAGAAAAAACCTCGTCAAAATTATTCTACATTATTATCTATCTATAGTTTTGAATTCAAAATTTGGTTGATCTACTTGTATATTTTTCAAAACTTATAAAGTGTCACTGAAATTAATATAATGTGTCTCAAATTAAAATCAATAATTATTCATATTATACATCATCGAGATTCAACCATTTTGGTATTGAATTGTCTTATCGTGTGAACCAATGATCTGAAAATCAATTACATCTGATTCAATATCGATATTGGGTATGTCCTTTTAAGTTTTAACAATGTATATAAAAAATAAACAACCAACACAAAAGATTTGGCCTTCATTTGCAAATTTCGTTGTCTTCTGGATGATAGCATTTATTTCTGTGGAAATCTCTAAAGTGGTCACTGATTTAATTTTTCTCAAATTTCTTAATAAATCAACATCATATATAATATTAACTGTTTTCTACACAAGACCTTGCCTTCTGTCCTAGCAATTTGCATGTTGAAGGCCCACCCCTTTGACAATTATCTTGCTTCTGAAAATGTCGATACGCACAGTATAACTAGTTATGAAAATGTTGAAAATTTTTCCGGCAATTTTGTAACAAAAGCTCTCACTCTATATGACATATATCGATATACGTCATGTATATTTTAAATCGATGCAGGCCACATGCATAGGGTGAGATGTTTTGTTACAAAACACTCGAGACGTTTTTTGACACTACTCTAACTAGTTATTCATGATAAAAATCTTTATGTATAAGTCGTTTTTGCTTCTTTTAATTTTTTTTTAATTTAATTTGATTGAGGTACACTCGATCCGCTTAATGTGGTAAACCATTAACGAGTCATATATATTATGATTCCCATCCACTTTCGTGAGTAACGCCAAGTTTGAGTTTATGAGGTTTACTACATAAAATGACAGATCATTTATATATATACTCCCCAATAATTGAAGTAGTGCATACAATGACAAAAATATATTTGGATAATTATCATAAATAAGTTTCAACATGACGTTCTCTTCAAAATATTTATTTACAATTTACAAAGTTGCAGCTAGCTAATGTTGGTGGAGGATATGAGAAATTTTGGAGATGACAATTTAAATAATAGACTGTATAAAATTTTATTCGTTTTTCTATTAGCAAGGTTTTGTCTTTTGCTATGTTTTTCCAAACATAGCAAAAGACAAATATATTAAATTAAAAGATTGCAAGTTGAAGTTGTGACTTTTTAATTGTTTCTAGATATAAGAAGAAAAGAAACAACCACTACTTGATAATTGTATACCATATTTAACAGAATTATTAGAAGTTCGTTACCAATTAATCTCATCATGGTCAAATTCAAGAATCTATATATATTGAAGTGATAATAAAATCGATACTGTTGTTCTTTTATCAGTAGTAATCATAATTTCATATAAGGGGAGATGATGACTTCAACCCCGCAACCCGAATCACACACACGTATAACCTTAAGAGCATCTCCACAGAGCTACTTAAATTCAAAGAGTATTTTACGCATTTTAAAGAGCATCTATCTATAAATTTAAAGAGTATAACTTTCTAATAATTCCAATAGCCTCTTCATTTTTTACTCATCATTTCACAAATTTTCAAACATATTCAATTTAGTTGGAATTGTAAATATTTTCTAAGTTCTTCCTATTAATTTTACCCCTTGCACTAAATAGCACAAAAGTTAAATTATCGTTGGAACTTGTATCTTATTTTTCTTTAGGTTTAGAATTTTTATAGTCCACTTTCTTTATTTAAATTCTTAAAACTCTAGTATACTACTCCCTCCGTCCCAAAAAGATATTCTCTGTTTTCTTTTTTATCCGTCTCAAATTATATTCCCCTTTCCTAAATTAATTTTTAAGTTCACTAATATACTCTCATTTATAGTGCATAGTAATCAACAACAAAAAATAACTAAAAGGAAATATTAAATAAGTCAAAGGGTATATCAGGAAAAATATGTTAAATTGTACATTTACAATAACATTAAATGATGTTTTCTTAATCTATGTGAAAAATAAAAAGAGAATATCTTTGTGGGACGAAGGGAGTAATATTTAAAACAAGTTCAATGTGGGGCTTTGGGTTTTTTTTCCTCCTGCACCAAAATCAATTAATGTATGGGGGGGAAGGGGTGGGAAAAGTCATTTTTGGAGGGGGGGGGAGTTTGTCCCCTCTCTTACCTTATTCCCCCCACTCTCTTCCTTAAAAAATATATATGATAAATTTAAAAAAATAATATTTTGTTAAAAACTGAATAAGATTGTATTGTATGATTAAAAAAAGTAATAATAAAATAATTTGTAGAAAAGTTTTAAAAAATAAACAAAATCTTTTAATATATTTTCCCCTACACATTATTTAAAAATATGTTTTTTCCCCTCATTTTTCTCCCCATAGAGCCTGATTAATATGGGGAGGAAAAACCCAAATTTCTATTTTGGGGCAAAAACCCAAATTTGGGTTTCCTCGCTTTGTTTACATGCATCAAATAATGTGAATGTGTAAATTTCCATTTTTTTTTTGGTTGGGGCCGGGGGGGTTTTCCCCTCTCATTGACTTTGTCCCGGTTTTTCCCCCGATCTCATTATTTGAAAATAGGTTTTCCCCCTTAGTTTTTCCCTCTACATGAATCTTGCTCTTAGTTTTTTTTCCAACATTAAACTTGCTCTTAGTGTATATTGTAATCAACAAAAAAAGATAATTAAAGTGAAATATTTGCTAGTAAATGAAATGACATATAGAAAACATATTCTTAGACCGTATTGTACTTTTCCATAAACATTAACTGAGTTTTCTTAATCTATGTGAAAAATGAAAGGGGACTATCATTGCAGAATGGAGAGAGCATTTCAATTATCTTGAAAATGAATATTGTTACTAACACAGTGTTAAATAAGGGTATTTAATTAATCAAATAAAAAATAAATTATACCCTCGATATGAAAACTGAATTATAATTTGAGACAAATGAAAATGGAAAACAAGTATATTTTAGTGGGATGAATGGTAATAATAATTATTAAATTTTATAATCTTTTTTCTTCATTAAAAATGTTCACACACTTGATCCCACAAACATATAGAAAATTGAAGTTTCCTGGTAGCGTCTAGTTATAAAGAGTGAGTTTGGCTATAAAAATTTGCAGAGCAAAACTCCGCTTTCTAAATTAAAATGCTAAAATAGAAAGTATATTGGAACAACTTTTTATAATTTGACTTTTTATCTTAAAGAAAATATTACATTTAAAGAGTCCATTGGATGTGTTCTAAGAGAGTGTCTTTAATTACTACTAGCACTAGCACAGGCCCCTTAGTCGATACCGTTGTTTAACATAAAGATACCGTGTAAAAATCTTAAGAATAGAAAAATGTGGAATTCAATAGATGAAAGACATAAAAATTGACGAGGAGAAAATGAGAATATTAAGGAAATAAAAGTTGGCAAAAGGAATTTAAGTGAAAACTCAGGATCGTATTATGATAAAAATTGACAAGGAAATAGTTAGAGGCTACTGTAGCTACCAGTTTGAAAACCCTATTCATACCTAGGAGCAAAATAGTAAAAGACCACAATCTAAAACAAAATTATTAACATAATAATATAAAATTAGAACTGTTGAATTTCGAACTAAGAGCATCTATAGTTGTTGAATTTCGAACTAAGAGCATCTCTAATGATATGACGTGAATGGTGTAGAATGCAGATATGGCAAATAGAATGGAAATAGAAAAGAAGACGTTGGAGGCGAATGTCAAACCTGTAAAAGCCAGGTCAGCCCAATTCTTTTTTAGTTTTACAAATCAAAGTAGTCATAAAAATGTGGATTTTTTAAGTTATAAATTTATAATTAATAGCATTGCATATATACATACACTTTCCCAAACCATATATGTTAGTGCATGAATATCAAGAAGTACTTAGTCTCAATAATCTTGTCTAATCTCATAAAAAAGAATACAAGAAGCCCAAAAATAAAAATTCAGTTATTTAGGCCGTTGGAGAGAGTTGGTAAAAGACGCAACGTAATATATAGTCTCTCGAGGCAGGAGACGATCAAACAATTTCACTCTGACATATATGTTAATTAATGACGTGATAACAACATACCATTTCAATTTTTTTCAAGTCAAAAGACAATTTTATTGAACCCATTCTTTATTTTCTTGATCAATTGAATCAAAGTAACCATTAGCAGATTCCACGTGTAGAAATGTCAAAAGAGTTTTTGAGGATAAGACGAACTGTCACCATTCAAGTACTGACATATAATTCTAAACTCTTCTTAGGTAGGCACGAAACAAGGAATTCAATCCAAAAATACCTTTAAGAACCGTGAAGATGAGGAACTCGTGAATTGTATTAAACAGCTGTCTCAAAATAATGAAAAATCTTCTCATATATATTGACAAAACCCTAGACATATCCAAGGAGTAAAATAATAAAAGACGACTTTAGTGTAGAACGAATCTACAAGACTTACAATATGCTCACCTTTTTTTTTGGGTAATCAAACAATACTTTTCATTCATTCAATAATATCACTCGAAAGAGCATTAATTTTAATATAAGTCTCTGAATGACGACCGATTTTCATCAGAAATCAATAAACGATACTACTCAAAGTCCATCAGACCTCGTAGGGTAACAGAGATCCCATTTGACTTGTCAAAAACTTTTCAAAATATACTTACAAATCAAATCATAACATGAACGACAAATTTTTGCAACTTGTCAAGGACATTTTTAAGTATATAGTGAAGAAACAAATCGTAACTCAGATGTCAAATCAATAAACGTCGATTGCATATTTTCTAATACAATAATTCTTGGAAACAAGTAATAATTCGTGTGAGTTGAGTTGCGTGCACTCATGCAAGTGCAAGTAAGAGACGCAAAATAATCTCGTGCTCTGACTTTTATTCAGTTATTATAGAAAGAACTAAGGTAAATAATAAGTCAAATAATATCAAGACCCTCTCGAAAGGAGAAGCCGAAATTTAAGAACCGAAAAGGTCCAAGTCTTGGGTCAAGACTAAGATGCGTGAGATGAGGTGAGGCTCACATAATAAATAAATAAATAAATAAATAAATTATACGACCTGATCTAATGGTGCTCTTCTGGAAAAATTAATTAATACATAATAATATTCAACATACCATACCATATCCTCTATGAACATTTATGATTTAAAGTCCGGTCGGGCTACTGATTGATGATGTAATGACATGCTGCAAAATCATCACAGCCTTAAACTTCTGGATTAAAAAATATAAGTAAAGTTACCCGATATTTCAAAAATTAATCTTGTTGAAAATGCAATACTAGTAGTTCCGTTCACACGCCAAACGCATATTTGTCGTGCTATAATTAGACAACTCACATGTGGGTTATCCAATCAGAGCACACCGCCAGACGTATGGCGTTTGATCAAAATTTTATGCCCATGTGGAAATGAACTAATAAACAAAACAGTGATTTACAAGTGCAGCAGTGATAATACAAGAGATGCTTTATTTAGTTGCTTTTATGATTCAATCTAGCTAGCCACTGTTCGATATTTTATCAACCCATGCATTTCCTATAAACATAACAAATCCTAGAACCAACTAGAATATGATTTCAATAAAGCATCATCCAAGCTTAGTTGATATTTGCATATATTTCTTGTCCCACAGAAAGCCGTGCATCCTGTTTACTACTTTCCTCGTATCTTAATAATATTCCAAAACATATCTTCCCCTGTTTCCACAATTTTGCACAAGTTAATATGGTAAAAGGGTTAAGCAGCTGCAAATATTGTTATGTAATTGGCTACTAACCTTTACTCTTCTGTAAGTTGCTAAAGTAGCTAACGGTTCCTTTGATCGCTGCACTTCCCCTGATGTAGCGTTCAAGTTGATCATTTGGCAACGATTGCAACCACCCAACGACTGCAAAAGCCAATCCACAGGAAGACGAATAATGAAATCCTTGCACCAAAGTATTCAAGTTCACAAATACACAAATTCCGATGTATCTATTTTGGTTCTCTTTTATGTGTGTTAGCCTGTTAGGAGTAGGGGTGGATTCTTATAAACGAATGTCAAGGTATCAGTATAATGGAAGCAAGAAGGCATCTAGAACCCCGGAAACTACCTGCAGATTGGGTTTGTTGGGGGAAAAAACCCAGACTCACCGTGAAAAAATTGTCTTCAATTTTAAGATTTCTCCAACTGTCTTCGATATAGGGCTCTCCACCAGAAATAACAAGGTTGGGGCGAAATCTCATCGGAGTGACTTCAGTAAGAGGTCCATGGGAGCCATTCTGCAATTCTAGTTCTAGTAACAATAACAATGAATTAGGTGTCTTTTGTTTGAACTTTCTTCAAGAAAATTGCTCGCATTGCAAGTAATAGAAACAACCTTGTCAAATTTTTTAACAAAATATCCAGATGGTAGTGAAGTTACTTGTTTCCCCATAAGAAAAAAATAATGCTTCATGGATATGTAAAAGAACATCTAAAATATGTAAGGAAGTGGTTAGTACGTACTGGATCTTAACCTATTATTCAGATCAGCAACACTTCCCTCAGATATCAACAGAAACTGAGCCTCATTGACAAAATTCATACTGGTAGACAAATCTCTGCAGATTCCTGGACTCTTGTGACCATTTGTACAGATGAGGCTGCGAACCAGAACTCCTCAAGAGAGTACAATGCCGACCAACAGCTTTGCTGAACCAAATGTCCACTTCATCACCGTAAGCCCGGACTTCATATCTAGTCAATAAATAATTTCTGTCTTCAGTGACTATTTTGTTTCCTTTTCTACTGCTCTTTTGTCTTTACGTTTTATATGGGAAAGTATGTAAAGAAAGGCAAAAATGCAAACTATATCAAAAATGATCCTCCTGACTTGACAATAAGAAGAAAGATACAGAACAGCAATTAGAACAATTGGCAAGCTTGTTACAACTCCTCCTAGATTCTCCTTTAGAAACTTTGTGGAGTCGTCATGGTGGATGCCACATGCGGCATGGACTCACAAAAACTTATATAATAGTCATCAAGGAGAAGAAAAGGAAATGATAAAGGGAAAAACAGAAGAGAATGTGAGTGTTTGACATTTGATGAGCCAAAAGAAACAGTAGGACCTAAAGACCAAAATAAGTATGGCAATAATATATAAATTAATGAAATGAAATTCAACAGTAAGTGCTTGAAGTTGAAAAACTAATTATTAAAAGTAGAAAAACATTATACGCCAAAAGGAGATGCAGAAGAAAACAATGCATTGTAGCAGGACAGCAATGAAAAACACCAATTACTACCAAAGAGATTCCTGTTGTCTGAAAGTGACAGCATACTTAAGATGAAAGAAAGATAATACATCATTAGGAGCATAGTTAACCATTATGACAAACAAAATCACTGTACAAAGTTAAAAAGAAAGGCATGGCTTAGCATGCTCAAGCTTCTATAATGGAAGCAGTCCTGGCATTCTGGCAAAGGGTGACATGGTTCCAAAAGTGTGAGAATCCTCAAAGAGTCGGAAATGAAGAGTTTAGCCTCTTAAACATTTTATGTATAAACCAAATGTAACCATTTTGGAGGAAGAGAGAGAGATAGAAAAGGGTCCCGGGGGGGGGGGGGGGG
>CAVNYN010244734.1:0-18499 GCA_963692815.1 Nyctanthes arbor-tristis | reverse complement strand
CCCCCCCCCCCCCCCCCCCCCCCCCCCCCCCCCCCCCCCCCCCCCCCCCCCCCCCCCCCGATAACATTTCATCCTATGTGCGATCATGTATTTTAGAAAAATTGGAATTTTGTCACATGAAAGTTCAGACGATTCCTTCTTATTAGGAAAAACCTGAAAACTAAGGCTAACTCGAGGTAGAATGCAGGAAACTTGATCTTGGTTGGACTTTTCAGCCAACCAAATATGAACACAAGGTTTACGCACCTTTGAGAATGTACCTCCATCTCCTCTCCAGAAATTGATGGATATGATGTAAGTTTAATCTGTAGTTTCTCTTTGCAACGAGGTGACTCCACAACCAGTGCTCCTAAGTTTAGATCAATCAATGTAGTAATATAGCACATATCTGGAACCTAGAAACCGTAACCAGTTGATGAGAACTTTGCATTTTCATGAAAATTCAAAAATGAACATAACATCATGCAAGCAAACCATCTTTGTAACATGGATAAATCTATCTGTACAAATGACTGTACAGATAGATGTACAAAATAGTGGTTTAAATCGTAGTTTTAACCCCATTAAATGAAAAGGGAAACAGATGGGTCAAATTACCATTTTACTCCCATTCATAATTATATTTGTACACCAATCAGTACATGAAGCACAACTCTTGTAATATAACATATCTAGTTTTCCTGAAAGTAGGGAGAATACAAATTGACTTTCTTAATTGAAATCACACTTTGATTTCTGTACTTTCTAATACCTAAACAGTGAAATTTGACGTTCTCTACCTCAAAAAATACACCCCCCCAGGGGGCGCTTGAAACTAATGGCAAAAACATCATTAACATGAATACCTAGTATCAAGGTCTATAGGAATCACATTGCTTAAACCTATTCTGCAACAACTGCTAAGTGCATTTATCAGAAGTTAAATTACTAGAACTCTTTTTCAAACCAAAAGCCACCAAACAAATCCAATGGCAAAATCTCGTAGTTGAGTCATGTGGACCACACAGTTGCAGTGAAAAATAAAGTAACGTGAAGACCTACAAATACAATTTAGAATACATGAAGTTTCAGTCACCCAAAAGGTCTGATGGTACTCCTTTTTGTCATATCCTCTACTAAGTCTCCGCTGTTTAACATTAATGACATAAGACTCATGCTCAGAATATGCAAGCCATTGTTGTTCGTTTGAAAATTCAGAAACTACACCCTTCATAAATTATCAAGCTTCCATATGCACAATTTCATAAAAATAAGAAGCTTAAAACATATGCCTTCCAATTAGATTGCAACTTTACTAAAATAAAGCATGCGGTGGATTGAGGACGAGTCCAGATGAAATGCATCACTCCATATTGCAAATAATTTCACCTTCTTTTGAGTAAGAATTTCTCCATTCAAGCTCTTGAGAAGCCATTCTCTATCATATAGCAATCCTGAAATTTGAAGGAGAGAAAAAAAGATAGGAAACTGAGACTTCCACGGAACATTTGGTGAAGTGATAAAATTAAAAAACAAATACTTCAATGTATAATGAAGATAAACAGGCACGTGGGAGATTGATGGTACAAACAAAAGGTCCAGTGAGAATGAAATAACAAAAATGTTAGTAAGTGTATTAGTCCATGTAGAGCATCATGACGTGATCATTCCAAATGGAGGTAGTAAATTATTGTTATTATGTTTAGGGAGAAAAAAACAATGCGTGCATCTCATATCATACCCCACACAGCTTAAAATGTTACCAGTACGAGTTAGGGGCCAACTGTCCACACTGAACCCTGAACACGATTTTATAGGATAGATGGTAATTGATTTGAGAAAGAGCCTTGCAGCAGCTCTATCAATATCTGCAGTCAAAAAGTGAGAGATGCTGCTAAGCAAAATAGTCAAAAGAATAACTGAAGTCTAAAGGGACAAAATATTACCCATCAGATACTTGATTTCAATACCAAAATACTACAGCAGAATGAACAGACTTAATAGCTTGGAAAATAACCTTCAGTTACAGGAGCCCTCATTCTAGATGAATTCAAATATGTTGATTCAGGTAGCGGCAATATGAATCCATTCTCAATGAACCTCAGAAATTTCTGCAAACCAAAACCGGAAAAAGAACAGTAGGTATAAAATGGGAAAGCAGATCCTTATTTTCCAAATTCATGATTGTAAAATAATCTAGATACTAAATAAAAACCTTCAAGCAAACAAAAGATCTGAAGTGGTTAGTTTAATCAAATGACGAGAATTGTATCGGATTCATCATTCCTCAAAATAATCAAGAATAATTTATTATAGCAGTAAGTTACAGCAGAGAACAAAATCTCTACTCAAGCAACATCATAAAGCAAATCAGCTTCAATAAATTAAGAAAGTAAAACAGTTAGAAAAGGACTAATGTTAGCAGAAATAACTACAGCTTTAGACGCATAAGGAATACCCTTGTATCTTCATATGTTGACATGTAACCGAATGACACTCTAACAGCTCCTGTTGGTTTTCCATTCATTACGTCTTGGTCATCCCAGCAAATATGACCTGCCTAAAATCATAAAAAATTATGTAGTATATAAATGGACATAAATTAGATGCTTACTCTGATATAAAAATCAGTTAAAGAGACAGATTTTACCTCAGTGTTGGAGAGAAGATCCGAATGAGACAAACCAAGATATTTTGAACATGCACCAGGATTACAAAAGCATCCTGTCTACGCGCGAATATATGAAAGAAGAGGAAATGAAATACATCAGAAAACTCAAACAGTCTAGACTAGACAAATTACAAATGGCACCCTGATGGTCAAATCCTAACCATGCACAAAAAAAGATGAGAACCATTGATAGCAACCCAAATAGGGAACCAGCTCATAATTATGCCACTTAAACAGTGTGATGATATAGAAATACAGGGTCACTGTCTAATGTCCACAACCAACACTTTTGATACAACCATGATTTATTACTACTAATTTGCCCCATTCACATATTATGGAAAATCATTAACTGTCTATGAAGAAATACATGAGGAATGCACAAGTTAGAGAACTGAAGCACAGTGATCATGTCTTTCCTGGTTACAACTCCTAAAGTGTTAATCATTTGACTGATTGACTCTTTTTATGAGGGTTAAAAGACAGTACATATCCCAAGTTTGAAGCGACAGTTACTAAGATAATAGTGGAAACCTCAAGACTGTAAATCATTTAGGAATATGTAGTTCTTTCAAATTTTAGTGATATTGTGGAAAAATGAGAAGGATAATGCTAAACATCCACCACATCTTGTGTCACCCTGTTGTCCACCCCATTTGACTTATATATTGCCATAAACTAGAAGCAAATTATCATGAAACTATTGTGATATATAAGTAATTCAATGGGGTGGATAGGAGGAGGACACGAGATGAGGTGAATGTGTAGCATTATCAAATAAGAAAGAGAATGAGAAAATTGACCAAATGCCTCCAAAAATGGTAATGCAGAAGTTCAAATCTCAGCAAAGTTTAGAAGTCATAGAATGCTAAGAAACTGATAGCCAAATTCCAGTTAACATTATTTCTCCCACTAAAGACATCTTATTCCAACTAAGGAATGTCATTTCAAAAACTCCGAGAAAAGTGAAGAGAAGAATAAAATTTCCTGTATCATGGTCTAAAGACTTACCCGTAACTGAATGCCCAACAAGGAAGCTAGTTTCTCCACCTCTCTATGGCCAACCCAAGACCCATCTGGTCTTTTCAAGTTGAATGAAATTGTAGGACCTATTTTATTGCATAATACCTTGTGGGAAGAAACAAAATTTTGTTAGGATCATGTTTGGATACAAAAGTAAATAAAAATGAGAGACATGCTCATTTGTGAGATCGGAATGTATTAGAAAATAACTAAGCTAAAAGGTTCAAGATAGTGCACCAGTTACTTGGACTTGGAAGTAATAACTAATATAAGAAAATTCCAAAGGGGAAGTTCTCTTCCTGAACTGCTTATGATGACCGAAAGCTTTAAATGATATGTCACGGCAATGTGTAATTGCCAATTTAATCTCATCTTTTGCGAGATCCAAAATCACACTCAATATAGTTATACCATCCATCTCCCAAAGAAACTGAAAGAAACATATTTACGTGTACTGACCTCTGGATCTCTTAAGCCATAAAGTGTGCAAACACGTTGACCATTTGCATGCCTCAGATCCAAGAGCCTATTCTTCACATATGTAGCCAGTGATAACGTGTGCCTTCCAAACAGTGACACTCATATTAGTACAAGTTCTCCCTTTTAAGTATTATTATACTTGGATCTAATGAGACGAAAAGATAATTTCAAGGTGAATTTATTATGCCAGTGCAAGTCTATGGGTGTTGTTAGAAGTTTGACTGGAGAGCGCATTCAGTGATTGCTTTATCAGCACATTATCTGAAAAAAGACTTAGAAGGATAAACAAAAGAGCTCCAAGACTTGGCTCAGATTTTGAAAAATAATTAAGAGGGCATCTCTATATGGAGAAATCACAACCTTCCCTTCTAACCATATAATAGAATTTAATAGATCAAAGCAATCCAGGCCAGCTAATATATTGAATAAAACCAAATAAGTTTAACAAAAATCAGCAATGAATGTATAAATAATCTTTTCCCAAAGCATGTTCTTTCAGATACGTGAAAACATAAGAAAAGTATTCACCAAAAACTTAACAGAAAAGAAAGTTATAATAAAACTTAATTACCGTTTCTCTACAAGTGAAGTTTACAGTTAAATCAATTGACACAATCAAAATCTACACAGGAAATTATGCAAGAAATTAGGGTTCAATAATGCTCATGCTTGGCGGGCTAGTATTGGAGGAATTTTGTTATACCGAGATATCGCGCTCATAGTTAAGGTATTGAAGATATTGAATCCATGGTGAAGGGATGCTATACTCAGGAACGATATTGTTCCATCCTCAAAATATTCCTCAATGCCCTCTCTTCTTTTGAAAAAGTCAATGTCTGCAATCGATGCAGCTACTGTGCCTGAAAAAATTCAGATGTGAGGAAAGATGTATTCCTGTTAATTGTAATTATAACTGGGATAATAGGTCTAAGTACAAACCTCCACTAAAATAGCTCTTCTTCATTAACTTGGCAGGTTCTGTTGCATTTTTTGGTGGGAAGGGGCTGTTAGTGGGTCTTGGAACCAGAAAGGTAAATTTTCAACTATCATGTAATCAAATACTTAAACGAAAGGGAAAGGCAAAATCATAAAATTAGATTTGCCAGGGATGATAAATTCTTCTTTCTGGCCAGTTAACTGGATATACGCACCCAGACAACATATCAATGAAAAAAAAGGAACCATGAGGAGAAGAAAGTGCAGAACATAGTAAAACTAGAGAAGAAGTTCCAGCTCTGCATTCAACTGCTTACCATTTCGGACAACAAGTGCTCCAAGTCCAGTTGGGTAACCAAACAGCTGGTAGAGAGGGGAGGGAGATGCAAGGATCAACTCTGCCCTTAACAACATTTGTAGCAATATATTTACAAATAAATTTACAGCTATAAAGGTACCTTATAGAATGACACAACAACAAAGTCTGCCTTGTATTTAGACAAATCTGGTGGTGCTGTTGTACTTCCTTTTGCAGCATCAACAAGAACCATCCAATTCCCTCTGTTCAGAAATAACAAGATATTAGCCCCAAACACATCTCAGAAATCCTATCCGAATAATATGCATTTCTTTGCAGAAAGGCACAATAGAAAATGCCAATTAAAACTCTAATTGTAGCCATTCCTGGCTGCCAATTATCTTCCTCTCTCCTCTCTCGCACCCAAAAAAAACCACTCCCTTTCACCATCGATTAACAAACAAGCTCAGGTATGTTTCTAGTGAGCCAAAACCTTTCACAAAGTAAAATTCCTCTCTGAGTCGGCCTACAAAGCACATAACATGTCTTGACAAAATAAAATCCCTCTTAGGATAAGGACACGCATCATGTCTTCGTGAAGTAAAACCCCTCCCAAAGATACTCAACTTGATGAAAAGTGAAGAATAACCAAAATGAAATTTCAGTAAAGGATATCAAAAAATTACTAGATGGGACCGAAAGATGGAGGCATTCAAAGCCATCACTCCTACAGTTAATCCATAAGATTTTCAGGTAATAAGAAAGTCATGATTTGTTTGAGTCAAAAGGCTACTAGAAGTACTGACAGTCCAATTATAACTTGTATACCTGGGATGCGGAGAGGTACCAAACATTTGGTGTGAATCTTCCTTGATGATGTTTACCAGGTCAAGGTTGAATTTCAAACCTGAAAAGTTGCATTCTGAGGGAAATGCAAATAAGTTGTAGGTGTCACCTGTAATGAAGAGGGTAAAAAATTAAGATTTTTTGTCAGGAAGTAATGTCAACATCAATCACGCAATATATTTGTTTCCCTTCAAGAGAATGCAAATGGAAATTTCCAAGAAACAAGAACAAGCAACTGATTTGTTACTTAATCTTCATCAAGGCATCTTCTTTAAAAACTCTATATTACTTCTTAATGCAAGCAACTACAATCTAATGCAATATATATATATAATGAAAGATTTCAGCCCCAATTTAGCAATCAATTTCTATTTCAACATAGAAATTCATATTTTACTGGACCCAAATGTACAACACAAACTCCACCACACACTTCCAATCATTTATTTCTATTAGAAATAGTTTGTGAACGGGGCATCAATTTTTACGTAGATGGAGACAACAATGCACCCCCCTCCCTTTCAAACAATTGGTTGGTTAGTCAGAAGCTTTTACATGTTTCATTTCCAATTTGAGCTGAGGTGCTTCAATTGCCACTTAAATGCTACCCTATCAAAAATATCTGGTGAGGAATTGCTAGGTCGAATAGATGGGGCCATAAATTAGTGCAAAGAAATCATGGAAACATCTCTCTGAAAAATGGTGAGGAATAACTTTACCCGTAGCCTCTTTCTTAAAGAATCCAGGACTTCTTCTCCTCTGCACTTTGTGAGGTATAATCTTGACAGCCGATTCAACACTGTTCAATTTATCTTGATCTGCAGCCTCTTCAATGTCGACTGAACAAGCCTCAGCTCCTTCATTAAGTGCATATCTAAAGATTATTAAGGGAACAAAGATTTAAGAAATACCAAAACTAAAGCAAAAAACTGATTAACAAAAAAGGGATTACACCGAGCATTCAGGAGTGGACAGATATGATACCGACATTTGATATCATGCTTTACTTTATTGTCCAAGGTTCTTTATAACAACTTATCATGTTATTCTAAGGCAAGAAACAACAGTGATCAAAAGGAAGGATACTCTCTGATTCCCAGGACACTGTTGTGATTCTCCATTGTATACATAAATGTACTCTGGCTGCTCCAGGGAAAGGTCTCTCCAACAAGTTTCAGTGCAGCTGTAGCCCCAGAGGTGAATATGCATCTATAATCTCTAGGAGATGCATTAAAGAAATTAAGGACCTGTATCATAGTCAATCAACTCTCAGATATATTGGAGCTTCATAATTTTCTCCTAAGAGCAGTCAACTAGATTGTGCAGACAGCAATCACATTGGGGGAAAAAAGTAATCTAATATGGTAAAATTAAGAGAGTGCCGATGAGAGTGCTTACCTGTCGGCGAGCTTCACCAACAATGTCACTTGTTGCCACACTGCAGTCACTTTGGCTATCTATATAGAGTTTCCTAATTAAGGAATCCATTTATATAAGACCAACTAGTAAAGTATTATTAAAAAAAAAAAAAAGAAAAAAGACGTGTAGTGATTAAGGCATATGTGAAAAACAACAAAGTGGACTAATTATGAAGCTTTAGGATACGGGGATTTCCATAGAGGGTAGAATTGAAATCCTTAAAAATGGCTTCCATTTGTGACTCAGAGTACAGAGTTGCTCCAGCATGATCCAAGTACGCCACATCTACATATTTTCCCAACATGATATATATCACATCACAATTAAAACAGCAGTTACTCAGGCACCACATTCAAATATTAAAGTTTCCATGTAAAACAATAATCTTTGTCCAATTCAAACACCGCAGAAAGATAAACAACTAAGCGACAGAACCCTAACCGTTCAAGCGTTTAAATTCGGTAGCTCTGATCTCATCAACATTCTTGGGAGCATTTGGATAGCCATAATCTCCACCAAACTCCTGCAAGAACCGTTCTTTCTCTGGGTCGACGGCCATATTTGAATTCCGAAACTGATAAAGATTAGGAAACAACTGAAGCAAAAATCATCAAATAAAAAAATGATAAAGATGATGACCGAAATGGCGAAGTGCCGTTGTAGACTTGCGATTACTCTGAAAATTATACAAAAACATTAGTAGTTCGGAGAATCTTGTTCTGAGTCGGTGTTGATTTCGCTGCAGCTCGGCTCGGCTCGGCTTGGCTGCTTAAGCCGTTTGCTGGGCCCGAATCTATGGCATCGGTGTTGAGTTAACGGATCTAATGTGCAGGCTTCCTTTGCGGGCCAGATTTTAAGATTTGTCCATCAGACTGCTACTCAGCCCAAATTCAAGATTTGGGCTAACGCCGCACTCGCGCACCGCCAGTATTGGATGGATCTTTTTCAGGTTCATAATGTAGAGTATAGCTAGTAGCTACGGAGGGTTAGGAATGACAATGGGGTGGGTTACTAACCCCTCTTATGAAAACCCCTACCAACTCAGTTCTCAATTGAATAGGGTTCAGGGCGGGGTGGTTCAGGGAGGGTAAGAGAAAAAATACCCATTACATGCCCATTTAGGAAATCTTAAAAAAATAAAAAATAAAAAATGGAAACTACATAAAAAATATTTAAATGATATCAATCTCATCAAAAAATGAATACTCTTAATCTAATAGAATTATATAAAATTAAACAAAAATACAACATTTCTCAATGTTAAATCTTAAAATTCTGATGTAATAAGAACTTATTAATAGGAGAAGTTTGTATTTATTTTATATATTTAAAATTCTGATATAATAAGAACTTAAAAATATGTAAAAAGTTGTCCCAAAAAAAGGAGTTAGTGCATTGGTTACACTCTTGGTGTTTAACTCAAGAATTTGGGTTCAATTCTTCTCTTGTTTAATTTTTTAAATTAAAACAAAAAGAAAAAAAAGACTTGTTTTCGGGGCTGGTCGGGTCGGGTGACACATACCCATCCCCGCCCCGTTAGTTAACGGGGGTAGATACTTGCGGGAAACGGGTTTTGGAGTGTAAATTGTCATCCCTACCGGGGGTTTCAATTGGAACGTTAGAAGAGATGAAGGAAGGATATTATTATAATGAAAAAAAGGGTGAAAATGAGGAAAGGGTGAAACCGAACAGATAATCATTCAATACATTTTTACCAATAATGAAGAAAAATCTCTCTTATGGTCGGTAATAATTGACTATTATTTATGGAATACATATAATATTTTTTCGTAATGAAAATCGATCGAACCATAATATTTGAGGAAAAGTGTTTTTTATGTGATATACTACTATTCAATTGAAAGAAGGCAATGATAGTTTATATTGTAGACTAATGGACAACAATAATTTGAATTTTCTAGCATATGTGAGAGTAGAGCTTGTTCTTTGAAACTTTATCAAAAGTAAAAAATTTATCAAATCAATACTAACAACACATTTTATGCCAAAAAAAAAAAATTCACACTTCCTAATAATTTTTCTTTTACCACACATTCTTCTGTAAATCAAACTCTCTTTATCATAAAGCTCCCAAGAACAAGCTCAGATTGAACATTATGAACAAGTGGAAGTCATAATGATTTGACACCTCTCATAATTGATAATGTGACATTTCACGACAATAAAAAGGTGTTCAACATGGGTGGATCGTTTTTGAGAAAAATCCATTTTTACCCTTTAAAAGATTTTAAAAAATTAGTATTTCAGTTAGAGAGCGTCAAGTTTCGGCTACCTCTTTAACCATATTTTGGGCATGGCATTGGTGTCCAACTATTGTGAATAGAGATGGGCGTAAGTCGGTTGGCTCAATTAGTTTCAATATTTTATCGGTTTAGTCGGTTCCGCCCGTTTTTTGGGGCTTGGTTCGGTTTCATCAGTTTGGTTTTTAAAACCGGTCGGTGGAAAAATGTCTACTACTAGTTGTGAATATTTCATGTACACATTGTTCAATTATAACATAATCGTTTGCAGTACTTTAGTAAATGTTTATTTCCTTTTTTTTTTTTTTTTCCAAATTTTTGATGGAATCCAAACCACACTTCATCACCACTACTTATTCAAAAAATAATAATAAAAAGACTTTCTTTATCATCATCATGCAGGTTCGGCTATTGACGTGTACCAATTATAGCGAGCTCCACCTAAGATTATCATAGTCTTCGTGATGGGTTCATGTATAATTGGTTCGATTTAAGTGGTTTTTCAAGAATGGATTAGGTTTAAGTATTTAACTACTTATAACTAGCAATAAAAAAGAAAACAGGTGAGGGAGAATTAATGATGAAGAACAAGGAAAAACTGCCCCCAGAATATTGATGTGCCGTGTCTGTTGCTACAATTTCATAGTCATGTCTTTATATACAAATCATTTGACACCTCCCCAATTTCTACAGTACCATGCACGACCCCTCCAACCGAAAGCATATATACATAAATAATCTCTAGAATTCTCCCAGAAAATCATCTCTATTTCAATTGACACTTGACAGATTCTCCTTTCATTTACAATTTTACATGTAAATATTTTTCTGAGATGAGTAGTTGACGATATGACCCTCTTGGGGGCCCGAAACTCGTATATTGTGGCTCTGATTTCTCCTTTGATATATTGATGAATACAGACAGTTGCAAGTTGCTTGGCAGTGATAAACTGATTATATCCCACGCTAACATGTTACATGGACCAATTAAAAATAACCATGTGTCTCCATTTTGTCACTTGTCCTAATTCTCCAGACATCAGCTGGTCGGCATAATAACATGTCAACTTGTTAGTAGGAGAGCCATTTGGTATGTATATATATGTACAAGTGGCTTGATGATAATTCTCCCACTGAGTTTGTTGTGGAGACTAACCCCTCCCTTTCTTCAAAGGACACTAGATTACACTTCTCCTTTTGGTGATTTCTGTAATGATTGCATGTTGGCATTGACAGCAACCGGACTCGGCCTCCATTAATCAATCATCGTTAGAGCGAACCATTCTCGTTCCCATCTGGGATCGGATTCAGAAGATACTCGAACCAAACGAAAAACCAAATTAAGGGAGTTGTTTGTGTAATAGGACTGATGAAGCATTGTGTGAAAGAGACAGACACTGGGTTGAATGTATAAGAGAGGATGTTGCAGTCATTTCAGCATATATATGTGTGTAGTGCTTTCTTACGCTTGAAAGAATGCATGCTTGGGAGACCCAATTTCTGTTTAGTTAAGTCCAAAGATGAGTGGAATTGAAGAAAGAAACTTAATAATAGGAGAAATCATAAAGAGATCAACTATTTCCATGGGGGCGGGGGCCTAGAGTTGTTGACTTTTAAGCTCTGGAGTTTGAAAAATTTGTCTGGAATTTGACTATCAATGACTGTGGAAGTTGAAGAATATCAGTCCTGATGATGTTTTTATTGATTCTTTGGGTTTCTATTCAATTGCTCTCCTGTCTTTGGATTTCTGGTGTCACTAATAATTGTTAATATATCACCTGATAATTAATGTGTTTTAAGGATATATTGATACTAGATTTCCACATACTCATGTTTCTAGTGTATTATTACTTCTTGGAATTTATATTAACCATATATGTGAGATAACATAACATAATGTTACAGGTATTGACGAGGCGGGACTCTCATTGGCTCTTGCATTGACAAGGCCTTCATTAATGCGAAAACCAATATCACTTTGTCACAACTAACATCATTAGTGAGACTAGAGGATTAGTATTTAGAGATTGATCGATCACCTCATGAATAGTAATGACTTCTCATTAATTGTTCTGATTATAACTCCTTAATTATGTTACTGATAGAGGATTCAATTAATCATTGACCAACCAGATATCAGTGATAATTAGCACAATGTAACGAGAAAACTCCGAAGTACAATATAAAAATATGAAGGTAATTACATGCATGTAGAGAGTTGAATTAATGCAGCACAAGATATCTCGATGCATATATATATGGAGGCTTCACCTAGATCCTAGTACTGTCTTTTCTTTCTAGCTAGCTAGTTAGTTAAGTTCGTGACTTTAGAGCTAGAACTAGTAGTGTTAGATCATTTCAGCATTATATTGACATTGAAGTTTGGTGTCGAGGTCAAGGAAAAATGTTTGATATATTGTAAGTTGCATTGAGAAAGTATATTTATCATACCCTATCTTATTGAGAAGTTCAAATATTCCCATATTAAAGCAAAAACAGATAGCCAGCGGTATATATTTGTGGGTATAGGAAAGCTATGAATTTATTGTGACGTAACTCAAACGCGTCTTCCTTCACAATTGTGTGTGTGTGCGTGTTTAGTTAATTTTTTTTTTATTATTTTTTTTTTGGACAGCATATACTATATAGTTTCTAACTGTGTTCTAAAAAATTTACATAAGTCTCACCTAGGTTACGCTTATGATTGAAGTTTAGGCCGCTTCATCATGCCTTACGCTTTTTCACATATTCATCGCGTTTTTATCACACGTTGGTGCGCTTAAACATGCCTAGGCTCAATTCCACGCATTATGCTTTTTAGAACACCCTTTCTAGTTGCTAAAGTTTGTTCGCGGTGTATGTAAAATTTTATTAACCTAACGTATACCGGCTAAAATTTGAAAAGTTCTGAAAAATCGAAAAGAAATAGAAAACCCCCTAATTAAGTAGGAAAATGGTAAAACACATTTATAGGAGCCACACAGCTATGATAATTACTTATTAGTTATTCACCGCTCAACTTAATTTAATTTAATTTATAATTGATTTAAGCCTTTTTTTTAAGATTTATCGTGATGCGCTAACACCATTAACTTTGGAAAAATCAAAGTGAGATTAATTAACAAGTGATTATAACATTCTGTCTTTACAAGATTCTTAGAGAGTTTGAATTATAGAAGAATGTGTGATGGAAATGTAAAGAAAAACTATCGGAAAGTGTGAAAAATTGTTCTTGTGTAGAATGTGTGGTTGGTATTGATTTGATAAATTTTAAACTTTTGATAAAGTTCCAAAGAGCAAGCTCTTAATCAGCACAAACTACGATTAGAACCATAAACTTAACTAACACAACAGGAATCTTTTAATGGATAATAATTCATTAATTCAATAACACAGAATTAATCATCATGTGTACAAGAAATTAAACTAAGAAAAAAAAGCAAAGTATGCAACTCCTGGAAGATCCCATGATCAATTTTTCTAAGTGTTCCTTTCAAACTGAACTCGTTCTGATTCATCAACTGGATATGTAAGGAAAATACATAAGACTGGACATAGCTGCCTGTAACCATTCATCCTCATCGTCGTACTTGATCTGCACATGTACCAGACAACAATAATACATATGAACATTGTACAAGTCGGGAAATTGAATAGCTCTGGTACCACTGTTTGGGTACCTAGTATTGGATAACTAATTAATGGATTAGAGTAAATGTATAGAAATGAACCTGGATCGAGTCGTCGTAGTATGTACTATTTTCTTCACAAGAATTATCAATTATCTTCTTTTCAGTCTCATCTTCACTGGGCTCATTGTTCTTTGCAAACCTTCCTCGTATTCGGACACGCTTGTCCGCTAGGGTTTTACGACAGGCATACTGAAAACAGACCAATATATCAGTATGGTAAGATAGATATAATTATAAAGTAGCAATTAGAGAAAGAGAGAATTAGAAACCTTTATAGTTTTGTTGAAATTTCTTTGGTTTCTTTTCTTCAAGTATCTCAGAATTCTGTCCTTCCTTTCTTCCATTGAATACCGGCCAACTTTCATCGCAGCGTCTTCCACATTTCCTGGTGTCTTCCCCTGTATTCCCTACAAATAACAAGAAATTATTCACATTAATGAAATTCGAAATTTCGGATCTCTTTTGAAGGGCTTCATTTCATTCTTCCCGCACATTATTCAGCATGACTAAGTTATAAGTAGAACAAATGAGATTTTAGTTTCTTTTTCTTTTCTCCTAATACCATATAGTACTTTCAACAAGATTCCTTTTTGCATGAAATGTATAATACAATTAGGACTTGAAGAATGCATGATAATATATATATATATATATACCCAATTTTCATCAGCTCTAGGGTAGGATGAACACAAATTAGGCATCATGAATCCATTGCATCCAGACGGCTCGCATAGCTCGTGATGGTAACGACCTTCAAATCCTCCACTGGCCGAGCCAAACTCACAAAAACCCCGATAGCCCCTTGTCAATGCCTGCATAGCCATGCCCGAAACTCCAAGTTGTTCGGTGAGTGACACCGGAGAATTAATTTCGGAACTACTCATCAATGGCAACATGTTGAGGTCTTCATTGTTATTGAAGAAGGGTAAGGTTTCTTCATTGCACATTGCTATTCCACCGGCGTTCGCACATACTGCAGCCGGCTGAGATGGGACGTTGTAGAATTCGCCGGGGACGAAGTAGTTATTAGAGTAGTATTGATCAGGGATTGTGTAATCCATGGAAGCAAAGCAAAGGTGTTTTATATTATATATGTATATGGTGAATTTCTTTGGTTTGGTTTGGAAGTAAACACTTTTATGCTATATATAAACCATTTATAGCATGCATCTAAAGCTTTATGCAAGTTGCACTGCCCTCCTTGTCCTATTTTCTAGCACTGTTGCTCCATTTTAATTTTTCCCCCTAATTAATCTTTCTTTAATGTTTTTTTTATGAAATAATCTTTGATTAATGTTCTAATTAAGTTTTTGTTGAAAGTTGGTGTTCAGTAAATCAAACTTTATTTCCAATTGCATACTTTTCATTTAAACACAATATATATATATATATATATACCGTTCTTGTATTATATTTTTGCACCACACATTTCTCCAAAAAACCACTTCTTAAAAAAATTGAACGAATTATTTCAATTGTGGTGAGGGTGTCTTGATCAACAATATGGAATCTAGAACCCTTTGGATCACGGCCTTGATGTGAAGGGTTCCACTTTCTTATTATTTTTTTCCTTTAAAAAGAAAGAAGAAGAAAAAGGAAAAGACCCCCCTAAAAAAAGGAAAAGAAAAAAAAACTTGGTTTAAAATTAATATATATTCAGGTAAAATTACATATAATTCACTAAATACTACTCTTGATATATATGGCGGAATGCGTTATTCATATACCCGTGTTTTTTCACAACTTGCTCTGTCTAGGCAAGCATATCTTTCTAATCAGATAACATCGATCTCGTACAAAGATCCAAAAAACATTAAAATTAAGTGGATCTAAATTCTAAAACCTTCGATTAGATTGAGCATCTATTGACCACTTTAAAGAACATTTTTGTCAATGTCAAATAATGTTGGCAAATGTAGGACCCACCTCAACATGTGACCACTATGAATCAAATAAAAATTCCAGTACTCCACTGTGCAATAAGATTTCCAAATAGAACCCGCCCTGCAAGCCCTAAATCATTGAAACGCAGGAGAAGACCCACTAGTTTCATTTTTATTTGGGAATTTTCTACTTTATAAAAAGTTGACTAAGGTATCTCTTAAGGGTCTGTTTTGGTAACTAGTTGTAACTGGTTTCAATTATGATAAATGTACTCAGGGCCGTAGCCAACACGCTGAACTACCCTAGTCGGACCGAGCCGGACTAATTTTTTCCCCAACCCAAAAAAAAAAAAAAAAAAAAAAAATTCTTTAAGGGCAAGCCCAATTTGGGCCTAGCTAGGGACCAGGGGAGATCTCCCCTGGTTCCACCCCTGAATGTACTAAGTGTACTCTTTTAAATAAATGTCAAATTATAATAGTTAACACATTTTATTGATATAATAACTTCATCACATCAATGAAAGTTGTCAAATTATAGTTGTTGATAAGCATCATATAAGTATAATAATTACTTCTATTGTAATAGGAATAAATTATAATGGATTACCAAACGGACCTTTATTGTACCATTCTAATGTTGAGTGGTTTGCAAAAGTAATCATCTTGGAGGAGATTGATGGAGAGGGGCTCATGTGCTTACAATTCTTCTACTGTTTAAAGCTGTCTATTCCAAAGTTGAAGTGTTAAAGATGTGGCCTATCAAGCATCTAAGATATTGGGCTATATCAAGATTTTGTAGTACAGGGTATATATTGTAAGTGAATTTACGAAAATGTCCACAACTACTGATAAAAATAAAAATGTCGAAAATGATCTAATTCTAATTTTCACAAATGTCAAGAAAATTGCAATTAACAGTGTTGGAAATATAAAATTTAATTATAATTTTCCTAATATAACTTTTCATTTATTAAACATTTCACTTTAAATAACTATCTTATTGATTACAATACACATTAAATAGGGGTATAAAAGAACATTAATATTTCAATTACTTTTTTAATAGGAAAAGAGACTATATTTTGAGGTGAATGAAAAAGAAAAATTAGACTAAGTAGTATAAAGAAGAATTGCAACCCAATACTCAGAACCTTGCTTAATTACCTCAACCTGATAGACCAAAACTTTTATTGGAGGTGCCGTGATCATTTTCGCACTACGATTTTGTGCTTAGAGTTGTGGACATTTTATGAAAATGAACTTTTATACTTAAGAGCTTGTTTGATCCCCCTTTTTCCCCCAATTTATAAATTTACCTACCACTAAGAGCTTTGGACATTTTCGTAAAAGTTCCGGATATTGTGCTACAACACCACCATCAATGTGATTGTGTTACACATTTTGGTGCTACCATTTTGTACCACTACCGAGGGTGGTGTTACGCAACCGCAATGCCACCATCGTGAAACTAGGGTTTGACTATATGTTGGGATTGGGGGAGGGCGATGGGGTAAGATAGCAAATAAAATGTAGAAATTTATTCAAATTTAAGGGTAAAAATAGTATTTTCATTCTTGGAATGTGTTTTGCATTGCAAAGGATACCAAATGTTGACATTTTCCTAAATGCCATGATAAAACTGACATTAGTATAATTTCCTCTAACGTTAAAAAATATTTTCTCCTACAGGCTATAGACATGCAAAAGACAAATAGTATTATCCATCTCTTCCAACCACTTTTTCACCCTTCTTCAATTACCGTTAGTTGATCACCTTCAATTGCTCTTAATTCCTAAAAAATCGAACTATCTCTCCGTCATTACTCCTTAGACCCGGATTTACTGCTAAAGCGGTATACTATACTATATAATATATTAACATATAAAACTATGAGTTTCAGGGTGTTAAATGATATCAGACAATTTATGCTATATAGACAAGTAGAGCCGGGTACTTATCTACTTTTGACTGCATGTCACATATCAAATAGAACCTTGTAACACAAGTGTCATCTATGCCTGCCTATTTTCCGCAAACGCAATCCATTAAAAAAAACAGATACTGAAAGAGAATCCATACATATCCCAGCTTATATGTTAGCATCAGGTGCCATTCTATCCAATCAAAATACATCTCCAGAATACGTACCGTTAAGTTATTGGGTTCTATCCGACTACATGTTTAGTATGCAGTACTAAACCATACATACCCGATAGCAATGAACAAACTTCAAACTTTTGTCCCGTCGTAACGTCCAGTAGGATCTATCTACTCCACCATATGATTAAAATCACTGGATAAAAAATTTTGCAAAAAAACATGACGCAGACATACAAGGAATATGATTCAATAAAGTACATGAAATCTTTGATCGCCTGTCGGGGCGTTTTCCATGCTGGAACAAGTTGCTGCTGGTCCATGGTGCCAAGAAATTCATCTGGAGCCGAAATTACAGCGCGAAAGGACAGAGGCATAATTTCGCCACAAATTAAAATCTCAGCACTTTTCCTTTTTCTCTCATGTTTCTGGGAATCCTGAAGTATTCTCTGCATGTAAATAGTACAAAATATCTTAGTTTTGCTAAGCAAACAGGATCCTGTGCTCGTGGATTTGTCAAACTTTTCATCTACAACATATAATTCTGTGCAGTGCCATGAGGATGGCATTCCAATCCCAGTAGTCAATGCAAATTCCACTGCATTCTTTACTTCACATGCTAAAGGGAGAAGACCAAATTCTATTCTTGGTTCTGAAACCTTGATGATGTCTCTCCCATTATTTATAGATAAAGCATTACCAGATATTTGCTTCTACTAATCATTTTTCTTTTATATAATTTTAGATATGGTAACACTTTCCAAGTTTAGGGCCTGTTCTTCTTAGTGTTTTGAGGCTACTTTCAGTTTTAAACTTTTCACAATACTAAAAACTCAATTCACTTTCGTGTTTGAAAACGCGTTTCCCAAATTTAAGGAAAATTTTCACAAAAAGTCAAGATGATATTTCGTCG
>CAVNYN010244721.1:0-14351 GCA_963692815.1 Nyctanthes arbor-tristis | reverse complement strand
CCCCCCCCCCCCCCCCCCCCCCCCCCCCCCCCCCCCCCCCCCCCCCCCCCCCCCCCCCCCCCCCCCCCCCCCCCCCCCCCCCCCCTCTTTTCCTTTTTTTTTTTTTTCTTGGGGGGGGGGTGGGGGGACCACCATTAGGACTTCAGTGAGATGTTTAGGCCTCCAGCACCACTCAATTTGGGGGTTTTGAGTGGGGGTGGATTCCCCTGCCTTCTAATTCATATTCAAAATAAAAGCTTTACAAAGGAGAGGGACTTTAATGTACCTTACCTCCTATGCCATTACAAAGAACAAATCAAATGTAATAATGCATGCATCAGGCAGCACAGAATACTATTCCCTTTAGTATATGCCCTGCAGTTACAAACTATAACGTTTAATGCAAATTTCTATCACCTCTAACATATCTAATATAAGGAATTCCTTGGCATTCAGTTTTAACTGATCCCAGCAGCTCTCCTCTATATCTTCTCCAGTGTAAAGTATAAGCAAGCAAACCATTAGCGCTAGGTCCTCTATTAGCTAACCAGTCAGCTACTTTATTTTTCTCCCTCCAAATATGCTTTATGTTTCTATCAGTCATCTTCAAAAAACTTCTCATCTCTGCAAGCCAATATTGCAGCCGCCACTCCCCTGCATAGGACTGTTGAATAAGATTGAACGCAGCCTGTGAATCATTTTCTATCTCCACCTTAGAAAGGTTTCTTTGCTTGCAAAGTCTAATACCCACTACTATAGCTTTAATTTTAGCCTATAGGATATATTACCTGAAACACAAGAATTACAATATTCCAAGACAACCATTGTGGTCTCTGATCACACCACCTATTGCGGCTCCCTTCCCTTCTCTCAAGCTCCCATCTGTGTTCAATTTGACCCAACCTTCATCTGGTTTGTTCCATCTAACAGCCACAACTTTCTGATATGTCTGAACAGCAGACTTAATTAACGCAACCATTCCATCCACAGCTTTAATAATTCTATCAGATTTCATAGGAATATTATCATACTTTGACTTGTTTCTAGCACTCCACAGAAACCAGAAAACTAACAGTGGAATATAAAGATCAACAGTTGAGAGAGATTTGAAACTAGAGCGCAAGTATTGGAATAAATTCATTGTGTGTCTGTAACTATACCTGGTAGCTCCAAAAGTTCTGGTGATAATAGGACCAAACCTGATCAGCAATCCTCCCAGTCAGAAATACACGTTCTATACTCTCTTTCTGTGCACAGCATTGGCACTTTGAATTAAAGCTAAGCCCAGTTTAATTTTAAGCCTGTCAAAAGCTGACACCCAATTATGCCATAACCTCCAGCTGAACATAGCATTTTGGGTGGAACAATTTTATTACAAATGAACTTATAGAACAACTGTCTTGCTGCAGGCTGTTGGAGTTTGTTCACAAAAGATGCAACAGTAGATCTACCTGGAAATTCTTCAGTCCAATAACTTAGAGAATTTGATCACAAGCAAGATTATTCACTGTATGCTACTTCATAAACATCGTAAGACATTCAATTCATATATAGACTACAAATAGAAGCATGCGTTCTAGTTCTGTGTTCGACCCAACTATATCCTGGATCCTTTGTGACCTGCTTTTCATTCATCATTTCTCTGACATCTTTCACATCATCCCATCTTTCTAAAGATGAATAAATATTGGCAAGAAGTGCATAAGGTGCAGAATTTTTTGGGTCCAAGCGGAACAGTTCCTTTGCTGCTCTTCTTGCCAAGTTTATGTTGGCATGAAACCTACAAGAACTGAGCAAGAAATCTCCCAAAAAAGGGGATCGTCTTGGGATGGCATCTTATCTACAAGTGCCTCTATTTCATTCATCCGACCAGCACGACCTAGAGAATCGATTAAGCAAGTGTAGTGATCCACAAGTGGTTCTACACCATGTTCTTGCTTCATTGATTTGAATATTTCTATTCCTGAATCTACCAGTCCAGAATGACTACAAGCAGTTAAAACAGCAATGAAGGTTACATCATCAGGTTTGGTGCCAGTTAGAATCATCTTTTCAAATAAATATAAAGCTTCCAATCCAAGTCCATTTTGTGCATAACCATGAATAATTTCATTCCAGGTTACAATGCTTCTAAAGGGCATCGTATCAAAAAACTGCCTGGCCACGTCCACCTCCCCACATTTACAGTACATGTCAATCAGAGTGCTTCCTACATAAACATGATTTAAAAATCCATCTTTTACTACCAGATCATGAATCTGCCTCCCCTGAGATAAAGATGCTAAAGCCGAACAACAACTCAGTATGGTAGTTAAAGAAAATTCAGTTGGCAACAACCCGTTTTCTAGCATTTGCTTAAAGAAAATAAAAGCTTCTGCATCCAATGAATTGAGGGTTAAACCTGCTATCATGGAATTCCAACAGGCTACATCATAATGGGGTAGCTTATCAAAAATATGTTTTGCCATTTCTATCTTACTGCACTTGGAGTACAAACCGATAAGTCCACTTGCAACATATAAGTCAGTATAAAATCCATCCTTCAATAAGGAAGCATGAACTTGCTTTCCACCACCCAAAAGCCCCATTCCTGCACATGAACTGAGAACAATTGAAAAGGTTGTCCGATCAGGTCTAACATTTTTGAATTGCATTTCCCTGAAAAGCATCACGGCATCCCTATGGTGCTCGTAGCCTGAAAGTAGAGCATTCCATGAGCTCAAACTTGGACATGACAAGTTATCAAAGATCCGATGTGCAGTTCCAACATCCCCACTTTTCACAGAAGCAGCAAGCGCATTAATGTAAGTAACCTCATTGGGCTCAAAACCATCACTTTTCATCTTTTCCATGTACTCTAATGCTCTTTCCTTATTGTAGTTCTGGCCAAAGCCACCTATCATAACGTTCCATGAAACAACACTGATGTCAGACATATTATTAAACAACATTTCAGCACACTTCATTTCTCCATATTTTGCATACATATCCAGCAGTGAATTGTTTAATTGCAAGTCTCTTTCAAATCCAAATTTAATCACAAGTGCATGTATTTGCTTCCCTTCCAGATTATACCAATTTTCATTGGTATGGTTGTCTACAACAAAAGCTTGAAAACCACATTTAGAACAAACACCTAAAACACTTGACAGTGAAACAGAGTCAATGCGGATACCAACTCTGTGCATCAAGATAAACATGTCAAATGCTTCATGGAAACGGTCAGCTTCCACTGACCCCTTCATCATAGCAGTGAAACTCACCTCATTATGCTCCGGTAAGCCCTTAAAAACCTCAATCGCATTCAAAACAAATCCAAATTTGGCATACATTCGCAGCAAAGCATTACCCACATAAAAATTCCCATCAAGCCCAAGCTTGATTGCAATACCATGACACTGCCTCCCAGATTCCACATTATTCAGATCACCACAAGCGCTCAAAACACTCGCCAGAGTAAAACGTGTTGGCACAAAACCACCCAGCGTCATGGAATAAAAACTTTCCAAGGCCTTCATTTCATAACCATTATGTGATAGTGCTGTAATTAGCAAATTCCATGACACGCTGTTCCTCTCCGGCATTTGAGCAAAAACTGCATAAGCATTATCCAAATCATTTGATTTGCAGTAACCACCTAAAACAGCGTGGTAAGAGTATATGTTTCTTGCTGGCATTTGATAGAACAAGTACATTTTGAGTAAAGCTCTATTAGCCTATTAACGAGGAATGTGTTACAAGATTGATTGGTACGAAGTATATAACCTTGTATGACTTTTCCAGCCTTTTGGATTTTCTTGTCTACGCAAAACTGCATAAGGTTTGCTAAATACGCAGCTGTCTTTGATTGCATTTGCAGGTCTCAAACTGTATATTATGCAACCACTTTTTCTTTTTTGAATAATAATTAATAAAATTGGCCCAAATACAAGCGGATTTATTTATGCCCTAAAGTGAGTAATTTCTGGTCCCTTTTGAAATGGCTAATTTCAATTGTGGTCATGAAACTTTGATTTATTTAAGTCACAATCTACAAATTTTACTTTACATAGTTTGTATAAGTTGAGTTATTGTTTTTTGTTTCAATTTAGGTAATTCTGTCACATAACTTGTCCAGCCGACACACATCCTAATGGTCATCCTACGTGACTATGCAAATATGATAAGAAAAAAAGTATACTGTCGAAAATCCGACAATTTGAATTATTTTCAAGTTTTTCAACTATGTAACTTCTTTTGACTTCCAAGTCATAGATTGATAGTCCTCCTTTTTTGGTAAATGAGAGACCGTTACTATAGTTGAAATATTAAATTTTACTTTATTTTTTTAAATATACTCTTATGTCTCATTAATTGTTCGAAATATTTTCAATGTATAGGTAGTTGAATAACAATAATTAATTAGGGGCATATATGAAAATGAAATATTAAATGTATGTTCAATATGATAAGTGAACTATCTTTTTGAGACGACCTAAAAATGGAATAGTGGACTATCTTTTTAGGACGGATGAAATATTAAATATATATGTTCACGAGATATTTGAACGTGATCAGTTTAACTAAGTTTTATTTTAAAATAAAATGGATTTGCTAACATGGGCAATGTAATACTGACATATCTTACTCTTTTCTAGTGTTAAGTGTAACATGATAGAATTGAAAAAAAGGTAATTTGAATGAAAAATAGAAGTAATGGATATATCTGAGAGAAAATCAAAGATCACTGACTGAATTTCTAAATATTATAAGTATAATAACCTCTTTTAAAAGTGCAGTCAAGTATAGAGACTTGGGGTGAAATTAACCCATTCCTTCTTTCTCAGATGCTATGCGCCCTATCGGAGTCCGTTCAGGCTCAGCTGTTTCGCCATTGCCAAAACTAGATGCTTATCCATTTCTTTCGCATAATAGTCCAAGTCGGCAGTTGCCAAGTGGGGGTAGAGTTTTGGCCAATACTCTGAGCTGCAAAATGGAAGCCGGCGGGGTAGACTCCAGCGGCCGTGAGTTTAAGAACGCAGAGGAGATGTGGACAGAAGAGGTCGGAGTAGCTGACCCTAGCAAGAAATCAAATTGGTATAGCGAAGGAATCGGCTATTGGAATGTATGGAACTTTATAGCAAAGACCTTTTTTTTTTTTTTTTTTTGGGTCTTTTCTTTTAACTTATTGCTCTGTGTTTATTGTTTGGGAATGAGAAGGGCGTGGAGGCAACGGAGGATGGAGTGTTAGGAGGGTATGGTCTTGTGAATGAACCTGATATAAAAGGCAGCGAGGAATTCCTGAACTCCCTTTTGGCTGAAAGATTTCTTGATGCCGGTAAAGGTGGCCAGCTTGTTGCTCTTGGTAATCTTTCCTTCTGCGCTCTCTTTCTATTGTTTATTTTACAATGTGTAGGTATCTACATACATAACAATTAATAACAGAATTTGTGATTAATGCGATTTCTTAATGAGGAGATAGATTTTATCCGTTCAAAGTTTTAAGAACTTTGTGCTTTGATTGCTTGTCTATCACAATGAACTAAATGAACCTTGGAGTGTAGTGTAGGTTGTTTCTAAATGTGATTGTGTGAATTGATGTCGAATTTGATATGTTACTGTATTGTGAGACTCGCCTTTAAGGATGAATTTTGTGATATCATCTGACAAATTTTTGTTGTTACATCACATAATTTGTATAATAATGTGAAGATATGCTACTTTCATCAGGATTAAAGCTCATTGAAATGAGATCGGAAGAAAAACGAATCATAAGACAATATGATGAAGTATACTATTTTCTTTACTGTGTCATAGTGCTCATGTATACATTTCTTTGCAATACTCTGCTGAGCGCTAAACAGTTCATATATTATATTTGATCTTAGGAAGGAGAGAGGAACAAGATAAAAAGTAAATAAGTTCTGAATAAAGGTGACTAAACACAATAATAGATTAATAGTGTTGGATGCCCATTCGTATTCCCTTTAGACCTTTTTGAAGAAGGTTCTTTTACTAACATGTTTACTTTAGGGAAAACGGGAATTGAACTCTATGAGATCTAATCTCCCGTTGTTCCTAAGTAGCTCAGTGGTAGAGCGGTCGGCTGTTAACCGATTGGTCTTTCATTTTTTCCCCTTTTTCTCCTTTCTGGGTCCTGTGGTTTATTAACTTTTGAAATAGAAAAATCCCACTGATGACTAAACCATTTCTCAGAGAGTTAACTGTTCGCTACTATCTTTGTAGATTGCGGCTCAGGCATAGGAAGGGTCACCAAGAACCTTCTTATAAGATATTTCAATGAGGTAGTACTTTTTTTACACACAGACACACGTAGCTGTTCTATTATCATGACTTTTGGAGTGCCAAAAACCATGTTCTCGTGACAGAAAGACGCTAAGGGTTGCTCATACTATAAAAGAATAATTTCATTTCTCTGAGTATTTGCATATTTAGAGGGTGTACGGTTTTGACCTTTTTTTTTTATTTTTTTATTTTATTTTTTAAATAACTGATTTTGTGAAGTGATTTTTTTTGGAGAATGTGTGGTTGGAAAGTAAAGAAAAGTTATGAATTTTTGTGTAAGATTATTTTAATAAGTAAATGTGTGGGTGAAAATGATTTTGATTGAGAATTGATTTAGGAAAATCAAAACCATACACCTCGTGTTTTATTTTTAAATTGACTGAGAATTTACGTTGCTGCCTGCTGCTTTTCACCCCCCGTTTGTTTTTGTTTCCTAAAAATTCTATTATTGGGTGATGCTATAGGACCTGCTGACGAATTTAATAATATGATTAATCTCTCTCTCTCTCTCTCTCTCTCTCTCTCTCTCTCTGTGACACCCACACACTCACACCCCCCCCACACACACATACACACAGACACAGAGAGAGACACACACACACACATATTTAATATGGTTCCTTGGATCCAGGTTGACCTTCTTGAGCCTGTTTCTCATTTTCTGGAAGCTGCTCGCATAAATTTGGAGCCAGAAAATTTGATGGTCACAGCAGAGCACAAGGCTATGAATTTCTATTGTGTTCCTCTGCAGGTAACTTGTTTGGACCTATATCACTTTGGGAACTCAGGCTGTAACTTGTTAGTTTGTTATCTTTCAAGATTCTCCAAGAAGGAGGCTATGTTATTTAAAATTATTTTCCATGCAAAGTTAGTTCCCATAAGCTTTGTGAAATTTATGTCTCTAGTTCAGTCTCTACTAAGAAGTTGGTTATTAAAATTAGCACCATAGAAATAACAGAGAATTTCAACTACTTTTATATTTATAAACCAATGATCCCTCCACTTCTCATTTTCATTTAGGAATTCACTCCCGATGCGAAAAGGTATGATGTTATATGGGTCCAGTGGTGTATAGGACACCTTTCAGATGAAGACTTCATTTCTTTCTTCAAGAGAGCAAAGGTGAATCTACTACTCTTTAGTTTTTGTGTTTTTGGATGATAAGCTGTTCTTATCTGTGATAATTCTCGATTTGAACTTTCTGGTGGAATTGTTGTCTCTCATTTTAGGCTTGGTTCTTTATGAAACCAATTCCAATGTCTCAACATCCAAATTGGTGTAAAAAATTAAATTGTTGCCCATGAAACTTTTCCAGGTGGAGTGGTACTTTTTCATAGTTGAAGCATGATGTGCCACTTAAATTTGTCTAGAAGAAAAAATGGTTTTTACTACTAGGCAATTTCATGATGAATCTGCTCAGTATTCTGCCCTGTAACGTCTATTCTATTGCTAAATTTACAACCATTGGAAATTGCCAGTCATATGAAAGGATAGAACTAAATGAAACTCAATCAATTATCTATTAACCTTCTGAGATCAGAGTTAAAGAACTCTGTATCTGGAAAAATTCAAATTACAATCTTAATATGATCATGTCTTACTCTTACAATATTAACATGCTTCTCTATTCCAGGAGGGTCTCAAACCCGGTGGCTTTTTTTTTCTTAAAGAAAACATTGCAAGATGTGGTAATGATCCTATAACTCCCTAAATCACTGCTTCAAACATGAGAAACGTTGGTCTCTTCGTTATTCCTATAATGCAGTAGATGATTCATTGCTTATGTGGTTCCCTTGCATTGATTGATTTCTTTATCATCAATTTTAAAGCTGTTGTCTTTTTTTTTTCTCTTTTTTAAATTCAGTTAACTTTGTGTAGCAAATTTGTTGAAGAATAGATATTCACTAAGAAACTAATTCACATTGATTAGGTTTTGTTTTGGATAAGCAAGACAGAAGTGTCACTAGATCAGACTTGTACTTCAAGCAGCTCTTCAATCAGTGTGGACTTCATATTTATAAAATGAAGGTAAGATCATATCTTCCCATTACGAGGTTTGATAACCAAAACTAGCTCAAGCGGCAAGCACATTATGTGTATTTCTTGTTACTTAAAGCTTATAAATACCATTAAATAGAGCACAGCTCAAAACCTTGTGTGCATATTTAATAAATATTTTATTTGATGTATTAATAATTGAAACTAATATATAATACAAATGTCTCAGGACCAGAAAGGATTTCCAGATGAATTATTTGCAGTGAAGATGTATGCATTGGCGCCTGAGTTGCCAAAGAGAGTAAAAATGGCGAAATCGAAGAGGCAAGTTAATAGACCTGGCATCATCAAATGATTTTGCTTTCTTGTTGGCTCTTTACATAGGCACTTTATAGAGAGGCTTTCCCTAGTTTGCACTTACTAAATGTTATTGAATTGTGCAAAGCTGCAGCCAATTTGGGGTATGTAACATTCTCCCCATAAAGTGATATGTAACAATCCCCATTTTGGTGGATGGGGATGGATTTCACATATAAGTACACACACACACACACACACTCACACTCACACTCACACTCACACTCTTATACATCGTAATTTCTTGAAGTAATGCATGCAAATTGAAATCCTGTTATTCACATGTTTGACAGCATATTAGTTAGTTGATCGCAGCTGGGTTGGTTACCATTAGATAGATCTGTGCACATCAGTCCTAGTCCAACCACATTTGTGGCTTCACGAATGATATGCCCTGTCTTTTTCATTCTCTTGTCAATTATATTCTCCAGGTTATCCGGGTAATGCATTTTCACCCACTGAAGAAAATCAGTTTCACCCCGCTTAAAATCTTCCACTGGCCTTCGATTTGATACCATCTCTAACATGAACACCCCAAACTTGTATATCTCTGGAATGAATGAAGAAGAAAACCTTGTGAAATTACTGATTAGAAATCCCAAGTAAAAGAATGTGATTACTTACTTCTTATGCTGCTGTTATGATGATTAAATTTAAATCTTGATATCAAAGTTTCTCCTTCTTCTGAGAGCTGAACATTCCTTGTTTTGAGGTCATAGCCAACTTCTGGCCATTCTTCATATAAATAGCATATTGCTGCTGCCGTTCCAATCAATACTTTTACCCTTTGTTTCCATGGAGGAGCAGACCTTGATAGCCATATGTCAATGCGTTCTCCATCTCTCCATTTTGTGATAATTGCCCTAAGTCTTCGATTATCACACCAACCCAGTACGGGGGTTATGTTTTTGTGGTATAACCGCACAAGAATCTTGCATTGTTGTACAAATCTCCTCCTGCTTTCAGTTGATATGGTCTTCTGGTATATCTCTATTCTTACTTGACTGCCATCTCGTAGTATCCCCTTGTAAATATCACTTATCAGACGCTTTGCAACCATATTTCTTTTGGAAAATCCATCTGTTGCTGCCCTTAGAGTGGATGGTGTAAACTTGTATTTTCTTTGAAGGGACTGTGGTAGAAAATCCGGTCTCCAAAAACATAGCCATCCGAACCAAACCACCATTATGATCACAGAAATTGGGAAAACAGCCAACAGTAGGACAACCTTGGTCCTGAACTGGTGATGATTAGGAAGAAGACCCGATTGGATGAAACTTGTAGAACTAAAACGTTTGAAGAAGTTGTCATCTGAGATTTTGCACTCAGAGAAGTGATTATAAGAAAGATTAAGGGACGTGAGGTTTTCAAGGGGAGAAAAATTCTGGAGAGGCACATCCCCAGAAAGAGAATTGTGGCTCAGATCAAGTTGTTGAATTTGAGAGCAGTGAAAAATCTAAGATGGGAACTTACCTGTCAATGAATTGTTACTAAGATCAATGGATAATATAGTCAACGGGCAGTATTTCCAGAAGAAAGTGAATGACATATAAAGAGGTGCAATTTTGGGTTGGTTGTGAAGGTCTATTTTCGGGAACGATTCGGCGCAGTTGGGATTGTTGGAAATGTTGCACAAGTGGCTTGCAACGGTTGTGACTTAAAAATCTCATGAAGATCAAAAGGGACGGGGGTGCAGTACCGGAGATTAGGGTTCCTCAGACAGTTATTTGAGATTGTTAAGTTGAAATCTGGTGGTGGCTTCAACAACTGATGCACTGAGAATTGAAGGAATGGAGATTGAAATCGTGAGGAAGAATAGAAGAGAAGATGCAGAAATGGATGCCATTGATAGAATTCAGAAATATTCTTCAGTTTTTAATTGGTTAAGAGAAAGAGGGGGGGGGGGGGGTTTCGCAACAGCTGTGGGATGGAATTTGAAATATTTATCATTATATATTATTATATATTTTACCATAATAATTAATGGTTCTGTAAGTATATACATACTAATGTATATATTGGAATGGGAATTACTTAAAAATACTAGTGTTATAAAGACAAGGAAACAAGGACGTGGATCCATTCTTGCAAATAAAAGAGGAATTTACAAGAAAGCTAAAAATCTAACCAAACATCCTGAGAAATGTACTTAGCTGGCTGGCTATATGTGGCAAAGAAAGAAATACAACAAAACAAATTAATTAGATCAAATTCGTTTTAACTGGCCGGTTTCTTTCAAGTTAGATGTGAATGGATGATCGTTTTGGAGCATCTCCACAAACTCGTGTGGAATTAGGCATTTCTCTGACGAGTATAACTTCTCCTGAATCAGTGGACTCAACAAGAGGAAGCAGTTGTGCTTCACTTTGATATATCTTAGCCCCATTTTCCTACAATAATAATTAATATATATAGAGAAGCAGGTTAGTTAATTTCTTTGTAAATAAATAAATAAATTTTTACAGATTAATGGAATTACCGGCTGCCGGTCTGATCCCATGAATTCAAGAATTCCAACTTGAGCCTGCAAGAACTTGATGTATTTGTAAGCTGCTTGAAAGATTTCTGCAGTGTTCATCTTGTGTCCACCGGGGACAAGCTTCCCAAGCTCCTGAGTCTTGTCAGTGATCTTCCTCCTCCGCTGCCTGGCCGCCATGCTCTGGGCTGACAAGCACCCGCTTCCACCCCGCCTTTTCTCACCCTCATTGTTATAAACTAGTAGTCGTGGCGGAGCACAAGTCACAAAGTCCGAGAAGGGGGGCAGCATAACATCTGGATTGAAATTGATCTGATCAAGCAGTACACAAGGAGCCGGCGGACAAAACTCGGGGTCATTAACATGATCAAGTGTCTTTTGGCGTTTGAGATTAATGTCCAACTCCAAGGGGGGTTCTGATGCAAGGAAACTATTATAACTGTCTGATGAGCAGTAAAAATGATCGTTTGGCTGCAGAAACAGTTGATCATCAATGCAAGTATCTGATGAGGTGACATTATTGTTGAAACTTTGAAGCTCCGGTTGAGTGAAAATAATATTGCTCATATCAGAGTCGACTAGTGTTCTCCAATTCGAGTAGTAACTCATCATCAAAGCCATATACAGACAACAACAACAATAAAAAAGAAAGCCTAAGAATGCAATGCAATGTAAAAGAGATTTTATTTAATAATAATAATCTAATTTAAGCAAGCAAAAGACAGCAGTTGGAGAGGTACCTGAAACATAGATTGTGCCTTTAGAAGTGCATCATCATGTGTTGAATTACAGTAGACCTGATTCTTGAACAGTTATTATATTTCTACCCACAGAGAGAGAGAGAGAGAGAGAGAGAGAGAGAGAGAGAGAGAGACGTGGGTGGTTACAGAAATGGATTAACTCCTAATTATTTGGGGGGTTAAATGATTACGGTTTAATAGTCCGGCGGCTAGTCCTCTCTCTTCCTTTAACCGTTATATATATATTTCAGCTGTAATTTTCTCACTTTTACTGTGCGTTTTATTTAGGCCCGTACTTATATGAATCCAGTGAGTGAGGTGGCAGCGTCATGGCCCATAATTGTTAGGGGCCCAAAAAATATAGACAAGTATTTTGTGGTGAACAAATAAATATATAGTTGTTTAACTCAATATTATAATTTTACTTAGTCTAGTGATAACATTTTTAATTCTTTCTATATAAAATGTGAAGGGTTCAAATCTTCACTTCTATTATCGTGGTTAATAAATAAAATTAATAATGAAGAGTCCTCATTTGGTTTTGTTCTTTTAATTCATTTTTACTTTTTCGATATATATATTAATAGGCAATCAATTTCATTATATATTATCAAATTGTGAGGTATTCATATTTATGGTTTGCAATTAATTAGTCTTATTTTATTATGATGAATATGATTTTATAGTTTACATTATCCGTGATGATCTAATATATTCGTAAAAAATTAAAAAATATATATTACTACACAATACCATCGGGCTAACAATCATTTCATATTATGTAGTCCCTCTTCTGTTGTGTATCATAGGGTAAATAAATTTATTTATTTTATTGATACCATTTAATTGTAAAAATGATCTAACACTATATGTTTATATAGTATATGAGACTACCATGTGGCGTGTATAGAGACATGCCAAATGGTTATAATTTCCCATGCGTCGTATTCCGATGCACACTATGTGGTTATATGACACCATATAATGTCATATCATATGATACTAGATCGAGGTTAATTGCTTTCAATTTACTGTACATTATATTATTATAAGATGATGTCAACAGAAACGGAAATTTATTTTTACTTATTATTTATTATAATTTATTAAAGTTAAATATTGATATTTATGTAGATAATTTGATAAGATATCTTACCATACAATCGTACGGGTGAAAATCTAATTCCACTAAATCCATAAAAGTTATTTAATATTTTATAACTTTCATAAAGTCATACACCAAAAAAAAAAATGTGCGGGTTATAAAAGTCTTCAAAAACTCTAAACAAAAGCAATGTTGCCTTCATTTTCATATTTTGTGTATAATATTTTCTCAACTTCTTAAAATATTTCTCATATAGAATTCATATATAATAAGTTGCCCGATTATTTTTTTTCCTTCCTATTTGCTGATTTACTAAGGAAAAATAAAACAAAATATGAACATGCACTATGACACTGGGGGTCAATTTTTACATCTCGACTCAAGGCCCCAAATTTTCAGGTCCGGCACTGGTTTTATTTAAGAGAAACTGCATGTTAGTTATTATTAAACTTGTTTGACATTTTCATCCTCAACTTCATTCTTGTTACGCAAGTAATTCAATTCAATGGGAAAAGGTTTAACAGACATTTTATAAGGAATTAGTCAAGTTTGAGGAGCAAAATTTTCTGAAAGTTTGGGCAACCAAATATATAAGATTAGGCTCATAATTTGTTGCCATTGTCCTAAAAATTCTATCACGAGAATCTATTAGTTAATGTGGAAATGGCGATCGTGCAATTAGAGACTTGGACAAGTGATTCTATAAGGTGATCATAATTCATGATTCTCATTGATTATTTTAATTTGGAGATATTATAAGGTGGCCAGTGAAGATTTTGTTAATTACATATCGTACAGCTATTTTAAAGTTAAAAATTTCACTGAAATCTAGTATTTATTAATGAAATCTATTAGAATTCATAACAATAATAATCTATATATTAATAAAATGAGAGGTGCTATGATACAGTTTGACTGCAATTTTCAGGCTCAAAATGCTTCAAGTGGGGGCTTTTTGGTCATTTTGATTGGTTTGTGGTAACCAATGCGGTAACTTTGATGTTTATCCCTTCTACTTTTTGGTTTTTAATTTTTGAATTATCTCATCTTCATAATTCTATTTTATCTTTATAATTCTATGTTTAAGTTATCTTATCTTTATATTTTTAAATCTGTCTTTCATTTCAATGTGAAAACAACAATCAAGAGCAGATTTATTAAAAGGTTTGAGAATTGACTATGATATCATCATATGACATAGGTCTTGACGCACACATATAAAGTTAATATAATTGATTTTTTTATGAATTGAATACTTATATCATATAACAAAAATTAAAATAAAATATAACTATACTTTAAAAAAATAACTATTAATAATTAAGAATTTAAAAAAAATAAAATTAAAAAGAAAATAACTACCCCTCTATGTAGTCTTCTCCTTATACGATATCAAGTTTTTAATTTTTTT
>CAVNYN010244711.1:0-19719 GCA_963692815.1 Nyctanthes arbor-tristis | reverse complement strand
ATATGATTTGAGTCAGTACTTTTTGTCAGAAACTTAAGCAAACTAGTGTCTCTACATCAATTTTTTTGTTTAAAACCTTTCTTGGTAATATAAAAGACCCCTTTTTTTGTACATTACAAGATATAATCGGGAAGCGGAATCAAACTTTTAATCAATAGATGGGAATGTCAACTCTAAAGACATCCAAGGTACTTGACAATATAAATGACTTTGGTAGGAGAAGCAAATAACATAATTACCCATTACTTGTCATATCAACTCAAGTTTCTCTAGGTAGATAAGACATTTTAGCTTATAAGTATGTGTAGCAAGTGCTAAATCATAATATGCAGCAATCTTGGCATGACGCTTCGCCTTTTAGAGAAAAAAATTAAGGCAAAACAAAATGGAAAGGAGCAAATACTTCGCAGACACGAAGTTCTTTTAACGAGCGTCCCTAAAGTGTTTTTAGACTTCCATCACAAAATAGTAGCCAAAAATTGTATAAAGCATCAATTAACTCTAATGTGAGTGGTTAGTATTTGATTTTAGGCTTATCTCAAACACTAGAAAAAAATGGTTTGGACATCAAAATGATTTCTAGTGTAGGAGCCCTTATATAAGTCAAACAATAAAAATTGACGATTGGGATATGTATATAAATCAGTGCTCTGGTTGTAAGCAAAAAATCTCTTTAAGCTTGTTAACTAGAAAAGCAATTTCCAAATTAATCAGATATTCGAAAGTCCTAAGTATATAGAAATTTTACAGCCAACTAAATGATAGAAATAGTATATTTTGGAAAATTGAATTTCTACATGATATGATTTGATTAGTACTTCTGTAAGAAACTTGAGCAAACTTGTATCTCTACAACAAAGTTTTGCCTTAAAACCTTTCCAAGTAATGTAAATCACACTTTCTATTTCTTATACAACAAAAGAGGATTATAGGAAAGGGGAATCGATCTTTTAGTTAGTGGACGGGAAAGTCAAATTGGAAGCCATCAGACCGCATGGCAGTTGACAATATAAATGACTTTGGTAAGAGAAATAAATAACATAATTATCCCCTAGCTAATCTACATGTGCGTTGCACGGGAAACACATACATCTCTAAAAGAAACTAAAGCAAACAATTAATTAAAAGATAAAAAATAAAAGTAACATACATTCATCAACCAGATCACTCGAACTAAAAATTAACTAAAAGAAAAATATGTGCAACTGCTTCCAGAATTGATATTCTATGTTAATTGATTGATTGTTGGCAAATATATCTGTGCAATATGTATATATAGCTACTTTTATACTTACCTGATTAGACGGCTTGAATGTTGCTTTGATTATTCAAATATAAAAAGAAAGAGATAATTACAAATTTGATTATTGCACTTACCTAGTTAAGCACAAGTAAAGAGATAATTAAGAATTTGATTGATACACTTACTTGATTAATCAAAATCTAAAGCATCTCTATAGGCCAAAAGTTCCACCCCAACAACTGGGACATGATTAAAATTACTATGCAAAATTAAAAGATATAATAAACAAAATTCTGAAAATTTGAAAAAAAAAGAAGAAAAGATTAAGGTGAGCAGATAAATAGATTATTAAAAATTACTATGCAAAATTAAAAAATTAACCCACAACTTTGTTAGCATTATTTGATTATTATTAGGGTGAACAAAAATAAAAACAGAAAAATAAATTGGACATCAGTGGCATCATCATGACATTAGATTCATAATTTCCTTAAAATGCTAGTTTTAGGCGGGAGGAATTAACCCACCACTTAGTATTATAAATATATAGATATAGATTATTATTAGGGTGAATGAAAATAAAAATAGAAAAATAAATGAGATATCAGCTTGACATCATCATGACATTATATATTTAATTCTCTTATGATACCAGTTTTAGGTGGGAAAAATTAACCCACCACTTACTTAGTATTATAAATATATAGATATAGATATAGATTATTATTATTATTATTAGGGTGAACAAAAATAAAAACAGAAAAATAAATGTGACATCATGACATTAGATTCCTAATTCCCTTAGGATGCCAGTTTTAGACGGGAAAAATTAACACACCACTTAGTTAGTATTATAAATATGTAGACTACTTGTCATGTCAACTCAAGCTTCTCTAGATAAGACCTTTTAGCTTAATAGTACATGTAACGTGTGCAAAATTATTTATAACTACCTACTTGAATGTATGGAAATGTTTACATGATTCTTTGTTGTTCATTAAAAAAAATAAAAATATGCGAAGAGGCAAAGCGCAGGCCAAGTTTTTTTTTTTTAGTGGGATACCTTTGACTTATTTATCACTGCTTAATTGATTGCGTGTAAATTTACTCATTAACAAATCACTCATGATTACCGTAAATGGAAAATCATTTAAGACTTACCTAAATGTACAACAATTTTGGCATGACTCTTCCCCTTAGAGGAAAAAAAATTAAGACAAAACAAAACGGAAAATACTTCGCAAAAACGAAACATTTTATAACGAAAGTCCTTAAAATTTTTCAAGATTCCCATCACAAAATATTAGCTAATAACTGTATAGGGCATCAATTAATTTTGAGATGAGCTGCTAGTATATGAGTTTTGGGTTACCTACAGCGCTAGAAAAAAAAATGGTTTGGACATCAAAATGTATTCTAGGATAAAATCCCTTATTTATGTAGTTTTTGAGTATCTAAAGCAAGAAGTCAAACAATAAAAATTGAGCATTAAGTTATGCATATAAGGGAAAGTCCTATGTTTATAGAAATCTTATCCAAGCAAATGATAGAAATAGTAGATTTTAATCAATTGAATTTCTATAAGATATGATTTGAGTCCGTACTTTTTGTAAGAAACTTAAGCAAACTAGTGTCTCTACAACAAATTTTTTGTTTAAAACCTTTCTTGGTAAGGTAAAAGACACTTTTATTTTTTTTGTACGTTACTAGAGATAATAGGGAAGGGGAATCAAACTCTTAATCGATAGATGCGAATATCAACTCCAATGACATACAGAGTACTTGACAATATAAATGACTTTGGTAAGAGAAGTAAATAATATAATTAGCCATTACTTGTCATGTCGACTCAATATTCTCTTGATAAGACCTTTTAGCTTCTAAGTACATGTAGCGAGTGGAAAATTAATTGCAAGGTTATGTAGTAAATGCAAAACTATTTACGACCACTACCTTGATTGTGTGGAAATTTTTACGTGATTCTTTACTGTTCTACCAAAAAAAAAAAAAAAAGAAAGAAAATATGCAAAGAGACAAAGTACTTAGCCAAGAATTTTTTTTAATGAGAAACGTTTGACTTATTTATGACTATTTACTTGGCTACAGAAAATTACTCACTACAAAATTACTTGTGATTAACACAAATGCAAAATCATTTTGACTTACCATAATGTGAAGCAATTTTGGCATGACTCTTCACCTTAGAAAGAAAAAAAATTAAGACAAAACAAAATTGAAAAATACTCTGCAGACATGAAGTTCCTTTAATAAGAGTCCCTAAAGTTTTTTAGAATTTCCATCACAAAATATTAGCCAATAATTGTATAAAGCATCCGTTAACTGTAATGTGAGTTGTTAGTATTTGAATTTTGGGTTATCTCAGAAACTAGAAAAAGATGGTATAGACATCAAAATGGCTACCAGGATAGAAGCCCTTATGTATTTTTTTTTTGAGTATCTAAAGTAGGAAGTCAAACAATAACAATTGAGCATTGAGATATGTATATAAATTGGTGCTCCTGTTGTAACTAAGTAATCCCTTCAAGCTTGTCAATTACAAAAGTGATTGCCAAAGTAGCTAGACATTAGATTACTAGAAAGTCCCATGTATGTAGAAATTTTATAACCAAGCAAATGATAGAAACAGTAGGTTTTGGCCAATAGAATTTCTACATGATATGATTTGATACAGTACTTCTGTGAGAAATTTGAGTAAACTACTATCTCTACAACAAAGTTTTGCCTTAAAGCCTTTCTAGGTAATGTAAATGACACTTTTTCTATTCTTAATAAACAAGAGGATTATATGAAAGGGGAATCGATCTCTTAGTCAATGGACAGGAAATTAAGCTTGGAAGCCATCAGACCACAAGATAGTTGACTATATAACTGACTTTGGTAAGAGAAGTAAATAACATAATTATCCATTACTAGTCATGTCAATTCAAGTTTCTCTGGATAAGACCTTTAAGCTTAATAGTGTATGTAATGTGTGCAAAATTAATTGCAAGGATAGGTAGTAAATGCAAAATTATTTTATATTGAACGTGTGGAAATTTTTATGTGATTCTTCGCTATTCTTAATAAAATGAAGATATATGAAGAGGCAAAATGCTCAGCTAGGAATTTTCTTTTCTTTTTTTTTAAATTTTAATGGGAGACCTTTGATTTATTTATTTATGACTACTTAATTGATTGTGTCTAAATTTAAGCACTAGAAAAAAATAGTTTGGGCATCAAAATGACTTGTAGGAGAGAAGCCCTTATTTATTTTGTTTTTCAGTATCTAAAGTAGTTAGTCAACCAATAAAAATTGAGCGTTGAGATATGTAAATAAAGTGCTCCAATTGTAGCCCCAAAAATCCCTTCAAGCTTGTTAACTACAAAAGTGATTTCCAAAATAACTAGACACGAATTAGATCACTAGAAAGTCCAATGTATATAGAAATTTTATAAACAAGCAAATGGAAATAGTATATTTTATCCAATTGAATTTCTACATGATATGCGTTGAGTCAGTACTTCTATGAAAGTATCCCAACAACAAATTTGACCTAAAACCTTTCCTGGTAATGTAATTGACACTTATCTTCTTTTGTACGTTACAAAAGGACTATAGGGATGGGGAATCAAAATCTTAATCAATGGATAGGAAAGTCAACTTGCTAGCCATCAAACCACAAAGTATTTGACAATGTAAAGGACTTGGTATGAGAAGTAAATAACATAATTAGCCATTACTTGTCATGTCGACGCAAGTTTCTGTAGATCATACCTTTTAACTTATAAGTACATGCAGGGAGTGCAAAAATCAATTGCAAGAATATGTAGTAAATGTAAAATTATTTATGACTACTTACTTGAACGTGTGAAGTTTTTATGAGATCCTTCGCTGTTTGTTAAAGAATGTAAATATGTGAAAAGGGAAAGTACTCAGCCAACAATTTTTTTTTTTAACGACCCTCCTTTGACTAATTTATGATTATTTACTTGACTGTGGGGAAGTTTACTCATTACAAAATTACTTGTGAGTACTGTAATGCAAAATCATTTATGACTTATGCAAATGTGTAGCAATTTTGCATTACAGTACTAAGACAAAACAAAGTGGAAAATACTTCGCAAACAAGAAATTTTTTTGACGAGAGCCATTAAATTTTTTCAAGATTCCCATCACAGAATCTTAGCCATTAATTGTATAAGGCATCAATTAATTCTGATATGAGTTGTTAGTATATGAGTCTTGGGTTATCTAGAACGCTAGAAAAAAATGGTTTGAACATCAAAATGACTTCTAGGATAGAAGCCCTTTTTAAAGTAGGAAGTCAAACAATAAATATTGAGCATTTAAATATGTATATAAATAAGTGCTCTAGTTGTAACCAAAAAAAAAAAAAAAATCCCTTGAAGCTTGTTAATGTTGAAAACATAGGCATTTTGGACAAAACTTTGAGCATTATCTAATTCCTAATTTTGCCCAAAATGATGTTTGGGTGAATGAGAAATTGAGTCTCAAAGTTTCTCATTAAAAATGGGTTTAGTGTTTGAAAAACTTTGTCCCACATTGAAAAGACAGTATTCCAATCGCTTGTTTAAAAATGTATATATATTTGTAATGTGTAAAAGCTAGGAGGCCATGCACGCCCGTAGGAGATGCAAATCACAGATTAAAAATACATTTCAGACCACTAAACTTGTGTGCGAAGGCCACTTACGTACATGAATGCCGCACCCGAAGTGGGCGCCTAATCTCGCCAAGTTTTGCTACAATAAGCTATGAAATTTTAACACTTAAACCATTTGCTAGAATGTGAAGAGTTGTAATTTGTGTGACTGTTGATGTTGCTTCCATTCAACTCCAATGAATTCACATTTAATTTTTAGCTTTTAACATGCCTTGCATTGTCGATATAAGGACCAGTTTCTGGCCTCTTTGGAACCCATAATTTCTCTAGTTTTTCTTTCCTTAAACCTATGTCTTGTGATATTGTTGAGGTACTTTTTCGGTTCATCTAGGTGGGAACTTCAAAGCCTATTCCAATATTGCTCCTCCAGGTTTTGACTATTGTATCTTGGGAAATAGACGTCCAGTGTGTCGGCGAAAAATTTATTTTAAGGACACTATGTCTAAAGGTGGGCGTTAGGCCGGGTGGGTTGGGTTTGGGCTGAACCTGACACCTACCTGACTAGTGATCGAATTGGGATATCCCAAACCGAACTAAACTGATTCAGCTTGAGAACCCAACTGGTGCGTTGGTTTGAGTCAGGTTTCGGGTTTGGGCCTTTAGTTTTTTCCTTTAATTGGCCCAAAATTTGTAAAAGACATAATAAAGGAAAATATAACAAACCTGGTTATTAGAAATCCCTAGCATACACCTAGGCTTCATCCACAAATTAACAATTTACTCTTCCGATCTCATGAATAGACAGAGATGGCAAGTGAAGAATTAGGATACAAGTGAAAGAGATAGAGATAACAAGTTGAAGAAGTGTGCATACACATTATGAGTCTTCAATTAACAAGAAAATGGAGGAACACCCGCTATCAAAGAGAAGCACACAGCAGCGGTGATATTTACAGCAATGAATGCTTTGATCTCAATAGTGTCGATCAGCGGCGGTGAGAACAAAACAAAGGCTTCAATCTTGGCTGTCGACAGTGGCAGATTTGTGATTCAGGGCTAGGTTTCAAATATTGAAGCTTTGCAATTTGTTTTGAATTGTCTGCCAATCAAAGTGTCTGTGAGAAGGTGAGGTAAGTAGTAATGGACTAATGGCCCAATATCATCTTTTCTAACCCTAAAAGAAAAGGTTAGAAGTTTATTGAAAAAAAAGGAAAATTGCGTTGACTAGGTCAAACCCAATTGGTTAAGTAGTGGGTTGGGTTACTTAGGTTTCGCCAGGTTAGATAATCTAACCAGAGCACTAAACCGACCCGTGTTGGTTTCCCTTTTTCTAACCTGAGAACCGAAACGCTTTCTCTCATAACCCAACCCAAACCGACCCGATTGGGTCGGGTCAGTCGGCTTTGGCAGGTTATGGGGCACTTTGCCTGACCCTAACTGTCTAACACGGGCATAGGTTCTTTTTTTCTTGTTCTACCTGTTTCTGTTTTTATGTTGTTTTCTGCTTGTGCTGCAAATATTGCTAGCAATTTCCCTTTCAGTTATTATGGCTTATGATTCATCTAATCAAAATGTGGTTGATGTAAACCAAACTGTAGTTGGTGTGTAAGTGTTTCCAGTTGTGCCTCAAGTGCCAACTTTGGCAGTGACTTAGGGTACTTCAATTGTGATTGTTCTAGTTAATCACGAGGAAAAATCAAAAAAGTTAGTGGTTTGAACTTCAATGGCTTGCAGGATTCTTGACTAAAGAAGCTCCTAAACTTGAAGAAAGTCAAGCAGACATTTCCAACTATCAGTGCGGTTGATGCTTGGAAACATTCTAATTTCCTTTGCCAGAATTATATTATGAACAGTTTGGCTGATTCGCTATACAACATGTATACTGGAAAGAAAATGGCAAGGGAATCGTGGGAGTCCCTTTAATAGAAATATAAGACTGAGGATGCCGAGGCTATGAAATTTATTGTTGGCCAGTTCTTGGACTATAAAATGGTGGACTCTAAAACTGTTATTAGTCAAGTGTAAGAACTTCAAGTTATCTCACATGACATCCATGCAGGGAAAATAGTGTTAAGTGAAACCTTACAAGTGGCGGCTACGATTGAAAAGCTACCTCCAACTTGGAAAGATTTTAATAATTACCTGAAACACAAACGAAAGGAGATGAGCATTGAAGGACTTATTATTAGACTTCGAATTAAAGAAGAAAACAATGTCAGAAAAAGTGGATTCACTCTGGTTGAATCAGTTCTGGCCAATGCTGTGGAGCATGGTCACAGTTCTAGGGCCAACAGAAACAAATCTACCAAAGGCAAGAACAATGGAAAGACCTCTAAATTGGAGCTAAAGGTAGAATTTCTAAAAATAAATTCAAAGGAACGTGTTACAATTGGGACAAGTATAGTCACAAAGACGTTGAATGTAGCCTACCAAAAAAGGATAACAAAAAGGAGGCAAACGTAATTGATGACATTGCACACGATGTTTTTGAAATGAGCCTTGTAGTTGTGGTCTCTAAAATGAACTCTGTTAGTTCAAATCTCAAGGAATGGTGTATTGACACTGGTGCTGCTCGGCATGTCTGTTTCAATAAAGAATTGTTTAGTTCTTTTGAAACTGTTGGAAATGGTGAGAAATTGTATATCAGAAATTTTGCCACTTTTGAGGTTAATGGAATTGGATAGATGGTTCTGAAGATGACTTATGGCAAAGATCTGACTTTGACACATGTGTTGTGTGTCTCGGAAATTTGCAAGAATTTGATGTCAGGTTTTCTACTCAACAAGAATGGCTTTCATATATCTGACAGTAACTAAGTAGAATGTCTGTTGGTTGGGGTATGCGTCTGAGGGGTTTTTTAAGCTCAATGTAATGATTATGAGACCAAAACTGAATAAAATTGATGTGTCCTCCACTTTTTTGATTGAGTCATCTAATTTATGGCATAGTAGTCTAAGACATATTTGTTATGATACAATTCACCGCTTAATTAACTTAAATTGCATATCCACATTACATATTGATTCAAACCATAAGTGCCAAACACGTGTTGAAGTAAAATTGACGAGGTTATCTTTTCAAATAGTTGAACGAAACACTGAACCACTTAATTTAATTTACACCGATGTGTGTGACTTGAAATTTGTATAAACAAGAGATGGCAATAAGTATTTGATCACTTTTATTGATGATAGCACAAAATATTGTTATGTGTATTTGCTTAAAAGCAAAGATAAAGCTATAGGGAAATTGGTCTATACAAAAATGAAGTTGGAAAATCAACTTAATAAGAAAATTAAGATGTTGAGAAGTGAACAGATTGGTAAGTATAAATCACCATTTGCTGAATTTTGTGCTCAACATGGAATCAAACATTAGTTCACTGCACCTTATACACCCCAGCAAAATAGTGTTGTAGAATGGAAAAATCATACTTTAAAGGAAATGATGAATGAAATGCTAATAAGTTCATGGTTGTCACAGTAGGTGAAGCTATATTGTTAGCAAATTACCTTTTGAACAATATACCCCATAAGAAACAAAGGAAAAGTCCATATGAATAATGGAAAGGTAGGAAGTCTTCTTACAAATATTTATGAGTGTGTGGGTGTCTTGCTAAGGTAGTTGTACCTATACAAAAGAAGGCAAAAATAGTTCTAAAAATAGCTGATTGCATTTTCACTTGTTATGCACATAACAATAGTGCATGTTGGTATCTTGTGCATAAGTCAAAGATCCTTGACATACACGAAAAATACGACAGTAGGATCAAGGAATGCTTCATTCTTCGAAGATATATTTCCATGTCAGTCAAAGGAAGAAGCAAGCTCTTCCAAAAGATTCATGAAACTATTGATAATATCCATGAACAAGAAAATGAAGGAAATGTTGAAGAGGTTGAACCTCGACGTAGCAAAAGACTTAGGACCGAAATGCTCTTCCGATTTGGTCCAGATTTTCTGACATACATGTTGGAAAGTGAACCTCAAAGCTATTAAGAAGCGGTAATACCTACATAATGTCCTCAATGGAAATAGGCAATTCAGAGTGAAATTGATTCAATCTAGCAAAATCATAGATGGGAACTGTTGGACCTTCCTTCATGTTGTAAACTCCTAGGATATAAATGGATATTCAAAAAAGAAAATTAAAGCAGAAGGAACAATTGATAAGTATAAGGTCAGACTTGTGATAAAAGGTTACTTTTGACACATATTCTCCCGTAACGAGAATAACATATGTCAATACAATTCTAGCTATCACATCATTGTGAAATTCTGAAGTACATAAAATGGATATAATGACTGCCTTTCTAAATGGTAATTTGGAAGAGGAAATCTACACGGAACAACCTGAGCAAAGCACTAGGGCAAGAAAAAAAGTGTCTAAACAGATGAAGTCATTGTATGGCTTGAAAAAAGCACCTAAACAATGGCATCAGAAGTTTGATAATGTTATGGTGGAGTGTGGATTTAAAATCGATGAATGTGACAAGTGTATCTATATGAAAGATATAAAAAATGGCTGTCATTTTATGTCTTTATGTAGATGATATGCTTATTGTTGGTAGCGATCATAAAAGGATTAAATCCACTAAACATGTGTTAAAGTCACAGTTTGACATAAAAGATGTGAGCTTGGCTAATGTGATTCTTGGAGTTAAAATTCAAGAACATTCGATAGACTAGTATTGAGTCAGTCACAGTATATGGACAAGATTTTTAGAAAATTTAACAAAGATGATTCAGGAACAGCTAGACCCACGATATATACAAGTCAGCATCCAATTCTAGAGTTATTGGAAGTCTTATATACTTGATAAGTTGTACAAGGCCAGATATAGATTACGCTGTTAGTAGGCTACTTAGGTATATGAGTAATCCTGGAATTAACCACTAGAAAGCAATCGTAAGAGTACTAAGGTGCTTAAGATCTACTTGTGATTACGGGTTGTACTATACCAGATATCTAGCTATTATCGAGGCATACATCAATGCTAACTGGTATCTAATATAAAAGAATAAAAATCCACAAGTGGATTTGTGTTTACTTTAGGACGTGCAGCTATATCACGGAAATAATAACCAAGTCCACTATGGAGTCTGAGTTTATTGCTTTAGACAAATGTGGTGAAGAAGCAGAATGACTACAACATTTTATAGAGGATATTCCAGAATGGCCAAAACCTATACCTGCTATTAACATATATTGAGATAGTCAATCTGTGACTGGCAGAGCACGGAGCAATATGTACAATGGTAAGTCTAGACATATACGTTGAAGACATAATACCATCAGACAACTAATCTTGACTGGAGTTATCTCTGTTGACTATGTGAAGTCAAAGAAGAATCTGGTGGATCCACTAATGAAAGGCTTAAATCAAGATTTAGTTGGAAAGTCCTCAAAAATAATGGGATTAATACACCTAAAAGTATACGTCGAAATGAAGGAAACCCTACCTAATTGACTGGAGATCCCAAGATCTAGGTTCAAAGGGACAACTTAGTTGTAAAGCCTTAGCTAGATCACTATGATGGCTCAAGACCTTTGTGTAGCAATAATACAAGAAAGTGAGGTTAAGTGAAAATGCTTTTAATGATTCTTGTAGGTTGAGAAGGATCACCTATGTCAGAGAAAAGTGGGGCTACTTTAAAAGGAATTGTTTGGGGTTTAATTCTTAGAAATTCTCACAGAACTAGGGAGATGTTCTTGGCCACAGACGAACATAACCATGAGAAATGAACAATGCCAAGAAGAATCTTGTGCTAATTCTATTAATGTTTACACATATAGTAGAACAGTTTAAGGACATGGAGTCTACTAGTCATATGGGTGATTGTTGGAAATATAGGAATTGTTTACATAACTTTAAGTATTATCCAATTCCTAATTTTGAGATATGAATTCAGATTTGTGTACTCCTCATTGAGAGCTTCGGAATTATATACTTATTTGCCCAAAATGATGTTCGGATAAATGAGAAATTAAGTCGCAAAATTTGTCATTAAAAATGGGTTTAAGAGTATATAAAACTTTGTCCCACATTGGGCACATAGTATTCCAATGTCTTGTTCAAATATATTTACCTATTTTCAATGCATATATTATGTAGCTAAAAGGCTCTCTCTTGCGTGTACGCCCAGAGGGAGTGTAAATCACATATTAGGGAGTGGGTGAGCGTGACCAGTGTACACGAATGCTGGATAGGGAGTGGGTGCCTAATCTGACGGTGTTTTGTTAAAATAAGCTATGAATTTTTAACACTTAAACTATGTGTTGGCAAGGGAAAAGTTGTAACTAGTGTGACTGTTGACATTGCTGCCATTTAGCTCCAATGAATTCACAAATAATTTTTAGCTTTTAACATGGCTTGCATTGCCTATATAAGGACCGGTTTCTGGCCTTTTGGAAGCAATTTCTCCACATTTTCCTTCCTTAAACCTTTGTCTCATGATACTGTACACACACTGTTTTGGTTGGCCTAGGTATAAACTTCAAAGTGAAATTCCAACATTGTTTCCCCAGGTTTCGATTGTTACATCCTAGAAAATAGACATCCAGTGTGTCGGGATCAAAATGTTTTAAGGCCACTGTGTCTAACACGGGTCTCGATTCTTTATTTCGTATTCTACCTGTTTCTGTTTTTCTGTTGTTTCTACTTGTGCTGCAAATATTGCTAACAAATAACTACAAAAGTGATTTCCAAATTAGCCATACATTAGGTTACAAGAAAGTCCTATGTTTATAGAAATTTTATAAACAAGGAAATGATAGAAATAGTATATTTTAACAAATTGAATTTCTACACAATATGATTTGAGTTAATACTTTCTGTAAGAAACTTCAACAAACTATATCTCTTCAACAAATTTTCAGTGTAAAACCTTTTTTGGTAATGTATAAGACACTTTTTTTTATTTTTTATTTTTTTTACATTACACGAGGATTACAGGGAAGGGAATCATATTCTTAGTCAATGGACAGGAATGCCAACATGGAGGGCATTAGACCACAAGGTACTTGACAATATCAATGACCTTGGTAAGATAAGTAAATAACATAATTAGCCAATACTTGTCACGTCAACTCAAGTTTCTCTAGATAAGATCTTTTAGCTTATAAGTACATAAAGTGTGTGCAAAACAAATGACAAGGATATGTATAAATTAAAAATTATTTATGACTACTTAGTTGAATGTGCAGAAATTTTTACGTGATTCCTCGGTGTTCTTCAAAAAAAAAAAAAAAAGGAAATATACAAAGAGGCTAAGTGTTCAGCCAAAGAAAAAAATTAAGACAAAATAAAATGGAAAAATACTTCACAGATACAAAGTTCTTCGATCGAGAATCCGTAAAGTTTTTCGAGATTTCCATCACAAAATATTAGCCAATAATTTTATAGAGTGCCAATTAACTCAAATGCGAGTCATTAGTTTTTGAGTTTTAGGTTATCCCAAAAACTAGGAAAAATTGGTTTGGACATCAAAATGGCTTCTAGGATAGAAGCCCTTACATATTTAGTTTTTGAGTATCTAAAGTACGAAGTCAAACAATAAAAATTGAGCATTGAGATATGTATATAAATCAGTGCTCCAGCTATAACCAAATAATCCCTTCATGCTTGTTAACTACAAAAGTGATTTCCAAATTAACCATAAATTAATTAGATTACTAGAAAGTCCTGTGTATATAGAAATTTTATAAACAAGCAAATGGTTGAAATAGACTATTTTAGCCAATTGAATTTCTACAAGATATGATTTGAGTAAGTACTTCTATGAGAAACTTGAGCAAACTAGTATGTCTATAACAAATTTGACTTAAAACCTTTCCTGGTAATGTAAATGACATTTTTCTTCTTTTGTACATTACGAGAGGATTATAGAGAAGGGAAATCAAACTCTTAATTAATGGACCGGGAAGTCAACTTGGAAGCCACCAAACCACAACATATTTGATGATATAAAGGACTTTGGTATGAGAAGTAAATAACATAATATACCATTACTTGTCACGTCAATGCAAGTTAGACCAGACTTTTTGGCTTCTAAGTACATGAAGTGAGTGCAAAAATCAATTGCAAGAATACATATTAAATGTAAAATTATTAATGACTACTCATTTGAACATGCGGATATTTTTACGTGATTCTTCATTGTTTGTTAAAGAATGTAAATATGTGAAGGGGAAAAGTGCTCAGCCAACAATTTTTTTAATGACAGTCCTTTAACTTGTTATGACTATTTACTTAACTGTGCGAAAATTTACTCATTATAAAATTACTTGCGAGTATTGTAAATGCAAAATCATTTATGACTTACACAAATGTGCAGCAATTTTGGTTGGACACTTCCCCTAAAAATTTTAGGACAAGACAGAATAGAAATACTTTGCAAACATGAACTTTTTTTAATGAGTCCCTTAAATTTTTAAAGATTCCCATCACAAAATATTAACCAATAATTGTATAGTGCATTAATTAATTATGATATGAGCTATTAGTGTATGAGTTTTGGGTCATCTGGAACTCTAGAAAAAGAAATTGTTTGGACATCAAAATGACTTTAATTAGGATAGACGCCCTTATATATGTAGTTTTTGAGCATCTAAAGTAGGAAGTCTAGCAAAAAAAAATTGAGCGTTGAGATATGTATATAAATTAGTGCTCCAGTTGTAGCAAAAAACTACCTTGAAGCTTGTTGACGTCAATTTCGGCCTTCGACACAACAAAAAAGATTTGTATTTGCCGGAAATTCGTATTTGAAACACGACGCTCTTCCGATCTGCAGTTAATATGTAAAGGCAAGGATTGTTTGTAATAAATGGAAGAGAGTAGATGTGCCAAAGATAAGAAGAATGAGATTTTTTTTGGGTCTCTCCCTTTTCTTAGCTTCATTTGTTCTATTTATAGTGAAAACTTGTCATTTGCATGGGAACAATGATTTCATGCATTTAATATCAGACCCACAAAAATAACGTAAGGGTCAAATCAGTTGAGATTAACACTTCACTTTTGACTAATGGCTGCCTAAACCATATATCGGACGGGTAACCACAATGTTGGAGTCCTATTAGTCGTAAGGAAAAAGATTTCCCACATGGGTTCCTAAGCTGCTACTTAGGTGGCAAGCTTGCTAGGTCACGGAATTAGATTGAGGTGCTACGAGCTCGTTGGTGTAGTGGCCAAACGTCCTGAACCCCGAGATCGCTAGAAGAGATATCCTTCCTAAGGTCAGTGAAACGGATTTCTAGGTTTTTTGGTCGTTAGGTTGCTATGTCATTGAGTTGGGTGAAGCTCTCGGGGGCCCTGTTTCCAAGACCCTATGGCTGTTGACCTTGATTGACCTTCGACCTTCATTGACAGTTGCGACATGGTGGCTAAAAAATACCCCCTCAATATCGCTGTTCATGGACTTCAGGGTTAGCAGCCTTAAAGTTATGCTGACAGTTCCCTTTAGAGATTTCTTTGCCGCTTGAAGTTGGGCTCTTTGAGTTTCAAAACAATTGGTATGGTTCACTCTGCCACATATCAATCATCTGACGAAATGGCGTGTTCTAGGGATTTAAAGGCAGTGATCATTAATCCAACCGATGCCTATTCGTTTTCCGATGTCACACGCGACAGCTATCCTTTTACCTTCCTCCTGGCCTATTTATACCCTTCTCTTCTTATTTTCATTCCCTTTCGATTTCGTTTATTCTGAAATCAACTTCAAAGGGACTTTGGCCGCTAGTTTTTTTTAGGCTTCCTTTTTCATGCCTGAGTCTTTACCAGTGTTTTCCAAGGATTTGCGATAACCTTACTGTAAAGGTAACTATTCTTCTTTCTATTTTTGGGGAATTTTTCGATTGAAATTCTTAGTTAGCTTCTGAAATCCATGAGGACATTGTGAAACAGAGGGTAGAGAGAGCTTTCTTCTGAAGAAAGGTGTAGAAGAAGGAGTTGTGGTGGATGTAGAAAGATCTACAGATGAGGAGGCAGCGGGATCGGTGCCAGAGGTCCAGTTTGAATGGATCAATAATGAGAGTGAGGAATACAGTGAGAAGGATGAAGTTAGTTCCAGGGGGAAGCCTTCAGTGGCAGTGATTTCTGATAAAGACCGGCCATAGGTATGCAAACATATCCCTTCGAAGGTGAAGGAGAGTGACTTGAATACGTTATGGCAAAACTATCATGTTCCAGACTGCGTAGCACTCTAGGTCCCTTATGAAGGGGAGCGGGCTCATTGCCTCCTGAGGGTGTGCATCGAATACAAGGATGTTTGAGGTTGGTTTTTGCGTTCCGCTTCCACGACCTGTTACCAACCTGTTAAGGTTTTGGGGAATTGTCCCTTCCCAAATCACTCCTGCGAGCTAGAGGACCATAATTGGGGTCCTCGCTCTTTGGCAGGGCATAGGCTGGGGATATCTGAGCCCTAAGGACTTCAACTCGTATTACGTGCTGAGGACTTCGCCATCTAGAAAGGGATGGCTTCATGTAGCCGCACGATCAAAGGCTGGGACCTTGTGCCTTTGGGGAGACCTAGTGAGGGGGCGTCCGAATCCGGGTCCAACTAGAAAGAGAGTCGGTTCTAGGCGGAGGGTGAGTAGAGAAGCCCACTGAGTTGAGACGAGGAGGACACAAACACCCCCATTAGCTACATGGAACCCAGAAAGCACGCTTTCAATAAGACTTCTCCTCCGGCCTGACGAACTGACATTTAACTGTGTTTTCCTTTCTTATTAGGTGTTGAATGAGGTCAACCGTTAACTCCGCCATTTAAGGAGTAAGCAGAGACATCATCGTGACATTGCGAAGTTGACGAACGAGGATATTTTGGTCAGTACCAATCTGTTTGTTTCCAGGACCGAGCACATTTCAAGGGATCCAAACAACTTTTAGTGACTACTCCCCTAACATGCCTATTATTACTTGCTTGACAATGCGTTTTTGAAGATTTTAGCAACCTGACACTTGGCATCTTTTTTTCAGGGAAAAAACATCTTTCCAAGGGCCAAAGGCGGTCCATTTGTGAAACTGAGAGGAAGAGAGCAGCGTGGGTGAAGATGAGAGCTACTCGCGACCAAGCCCAGGGGATGAAGACTACCACACAACTCACTGAGGCTCTAAGGAGACAAGAGGAGAAGAAGAAGCTGAGGCATGAAAGGGCTACTAGAAAATGGCCTATGATAGTTGATGATATGGTCGTCTCTGAGCGACCTGGTAAACGGTGATTGGCCATTTGGGAGCCACTGATTGACTCTCCCCCGGCAGCTTCTACACCTCTTTTGGTCAGCGACTAGCGACCTAGCAAGGAGCCCCTTGATATGTTGTGTGAGGACCTTTTTCTCCTGGTAGATCAAGCTCGTCTGGCCGAATTGGAGAAACTTTATGGTAAAAAGCTGAAGGCACCGCTCAAGTTCAATTTGGCCAGGAAACCTCTCTCTGTTGGCATTCTGGGAATGCCCAAGACCTTCATAGAAGCCACGAACAACGTGGCGCGGGGCTTGTCCAAGAAGTGGGAAGGCTTTGCTACCAACTCAGTTGGCTATTTTAGACGAGTATGCTATGGCCCGCGTGGAGCACTTTGTTAGAGAGAAGGAAAAGCCCTCCGACCAGGTGACTGAGGCCATCAAGGCCAAGGAGGAGATAGAATTGGCTCTTCGGGAGAAAGGGCAAGAACTTCATGTTTCCAGGGGAGAATCAGCTGACCTGTGGATCAAACTAGAGGCCTGGAAGAAGAAGTATGATGACATGGGGACTCAGTTGGCAATAGAGAGGTCGTGCTACGAGCTTGCCCTAAGAGAGGCTGAGAGAAGGGCTGCTGCTAGTGAACACGTTGGTTATAACAAGGTAGTTGAGAGGTACAAGGCATCTAAGGAATATAAGAGCACTAATGCCGGCCTCTATTATGAGACTGCTAATTAGATCCTCGGGGAGGTAGTGAAGAGGCACCCTAAGTGTGACTTGGCCTTTTTCAAGGAGCAAGTTTCCAAGCTAAAGGAGGATTGCAGCTATGTGAGCTCCGACGAGGAAGAGGAGGTCGAGATCATCTCTCATCCAGAAGCTCTTGCTCATTCTGTAGATGGTGTGAAGGCTACTGCTCCTGTCACAAGAGTCAAGGTCGTTTCGGCTGAGAGGAATGTGGTTCCAGGCTCTGAGAGCTGTACTTAAAAGTTTTCCGTAACCTAGCTCTTTTTTATATCTACTCTTGAGTGAAGTAAAGAATTTTTGCAACTGTTAGCTCATTTTGTCAAAATAACTTACTGTCGGTCGTTCCCATTTAGTGAAGAGCTCGTCCTCGCTTATGCCTGTTTGTGCAAAACCCTACACAAATTTTAGGCCAAGTGCTAGGACACCTCAACAAGAAGCTTGTTCTAGTCTTGGGTCACATGTACGTTGGTATAAAAGATTAAGAGCATGCCCAAGTGCGAGCCCGTCCTACCAGCAGTTTGTTTGTTCTAGCTTGAACTTGTGGACAACTTGCCCACCAAATGTTAGGTCGCACAGCAAAGAGTTTGTCCGAACTTTTGGTCGCGGAGTCTTTTGTTTGGGCACGGAGTCACAAACTAAACGCTTGTTTTAGTCATGGTTTTTGAGTAGGTAAGGCAAATCATTTTAGACGAGTGTCAGGTCATTGGTAAGAAGCTCATTCTAACAATGGTCGCGGAACCTTTTACTCGAGTGTTAGTTTGCTAGTTAGAAGCTTGTTCCAACCTTGGTTGCGAAACTTTTTACTTCGAGTGTTAGGTTACTAGTTAGAAGCTTGTTCCAACCTCAGTTGCGAAACCTTTTACTCAACCAAGGTTGGTTGAGTAAAAGATTAAGAGCATGCCCAAGTGCGAGCCCGTCCTACCGGCAGTTTGTTTGTTCTGGCTTGAACTTGTGGACAACTTGCCCACCAAATGTTAGGTCGCACAGCAAAGAGTTTGTCCGAACTTTTGGTCGCGGAGTCTTTTGTTTGGGCGCGGAGTCACAAACTAAACGCTTGTTTTAGTCATGGTTTTTGAGTAGGTAAGGCAAATCATTTTAGACGAGTGTCAGGTCATTGGTAAGAAGCTCATTCTAACAATGGTCGCGGAACCTTTTACTCGAGTGTTAGTTTGCTAGTTAGAAGCTTGTTCCAACCTTGGTTGCGAAACTTTTTACTTCGAGTGTTAGGTTACTAGTTAGAAGCTTGTTCCAACCTCAGTTGCGAAACCTTTTACTCAACCAAGGTTGGTTGAGTAAAAGATTAAGAGCATGCCCAAGTGCGAGCCCGTCCTACCGGCAGTTTGTTTGTTCTGGCTTGAACTTGTGGACAACTTGCCCACCAAATGTTAGGTCGCACAGCAAAGAGTTTGTCCGAACTTTTGGTCGCGGAGTCTTTTGTTTGGGCGCGGAGTCACAAACTAAACGCTTGTTTTAGTCATGGTTTTTGAGTAGGTAAGGCAAATCATTTTAGACGAGTGTCAGGTCATTGGTAAGAAGCTCATTCTAACAATGGTCGCGGAACCTTTTACTCGAGTGTTAGTTTGCTAGTTAGAAGCTTGTTCCAACCTTGGTTGCGAAACTTTTTACTTCGAGTGTTAGGTTACTAGTTAGAAGCTTGTTCCAACCTCAGTTGCGAAACCTTTTCTCAACCAAGGTTGGTTGAGTAAAAGATTAAGAGCATGCCCAAGTGCGAGCCCGTCCTACCAGCAGTTTGTTTGTTCTAGCTTGAACTTGTGGACAAGTTGCCCACCAAATGTTAGGTCGCACAGCAAAGAGTTTGTCCGAACTTTTGGTCGCGGAGTCTTTTGTTTGGGCGCGGAGTCACAAACTAAACGCTTGTTTTAGTCATGGTTTTTGAGTAGGTAAGGCAAATCATTTTAGATCGGAAGAGCACA
>CAVNYN010244700.1:0-41804 GCA_963692815.1 Nyctanthes arbor-tristis | reverse complement strand
TATTATTATTATTATTATTATTATTATTATTATTATTATTATTTATTTTTTAACAATTAGAGAATTTCAGGGAAGAGCATAAACTTGAATCTAAGATCTCATCTTAGTAAAAGGTGCTCTTAGTTTTTATTTTGGGTTCAAGTTGTTTGTTGATTTCCTTTCGAAGGGGGGACTATTATTATTATTATTATAGATTATTTGTTCAAATAAAAACAACAACCACTTACATTTCCACACATACACATCTCTACAATTATAAAAGATACAAGTTTTTTTGTCACCGTTCATGGCACTTTTAAAAAAAACCTCTTATTTTTGATAAATTTATTTTTTATTCTATGTATACTCTGTCAATTAAATTTCAAATAATATGTATAAATAAATTGGTTGCTAATCTACTTCTTTTGATTGTGATTAAATAATTAGTATCCTAAATTTTCAAATAAACTTGTTTGACTTATATGTTACACCTAGAAATTTACAGGTGCTTTTCCATAAAATTATAGCCATTTAGGAATTTAGAATAATTCTCAAAGAGTTATTTATTAAAATAATATTATAATAATTTAATTTAATAATAAGCTCATTATTGGCAATGATGTATATTTCACCATAGGATAGTTATATCTATACCACCACTTTTATTAACCACACCACAATATATATGCACCACTGTTTAAAGTGTAAATTTGATAAATCAACTATATTTCATTTACTAATATAACCCTACATTATGAAATGAAAATAACTAAAATAAAATAAAAAAGAAAAAAAAAAGTATATATCTTACACCACATCATTCTTTTATTCCATGTTAAAAAAATTTCATTCCCTTCTTTCTCTTCTCCTATTCTTCGTCAATGACATGGAAGAAATCGTCCGTCAATTTACCTACTTTTGCAAGTTAAAAGATTTCAATATTAACACCTAATTTGTGTTTCTATATCTTATATTAGAAGAAAATCAAAAGCAATTGAAGTTCATTTTCCATTTATCGTAGCAATTACTCTAAATCCCTTTCTTTCACACTTTCTTTTTCTCCTATCCTTGGACAAGAAATGTTGACTAGTCATTTTTAATATCTCAAGCTATGCAAGATTCTAGGATTGTTCAAATTAAATCCCATAATTACAAGCCTTGGAATTCAATTTGTATTGATTAGGGTTCAAAGTTTATCAAATTATATTGGGTCATGGTGTAATAAATAAATTAGGGTTCTTAGGGAAAGAGGTGAAAATATAAATTAGGTTTTTATATAAAAGTGGTTATTTAAGTCATTTAGTCTACGACCTTTTTAGTAAATAACAAAATTTTTTGAAATAGTAGTGTGATTAGTAAAAGTGGTGGTGTAAATATAACCACCATTTACCATATATAGGGTGCAAGTCAAATGAAAGAAAGTTCAATTAGTTAGAAAACTATATATAAATAAATAGGCTTTCAAAATTTAACAAATTACATAAGGAATTTAAAAAAGTAAAAGGTGCAATTTCCTCACGACAACATTAAAAACGGTTCAACCAAAATTCGTTTCCATTGTTATTTGGTCAACCAAAATGTAATGCAGACTTACATATTATATGGTAATAATAATGACATAAAGTTTAAGTATTTTTTATAATTTTAAAATTTGACTAGAAATTGACATTATTTTCTTCATATTAACATAATAAATAAATGTCATAATAAAAGAAGTGCTATTTTAACAGAATCAACCTCAAAGTTATACCAAACATCATGCAAAGCACCATTCTCAACTAGTTATTCTTAAAAAAAGACAATACAAAGGAGGAGGTTGTATATACATATATACCTGATCTCCTATCAAAATAGTGAAAATACAAGTCACCCAAAGGAAAACTATCAAACTATATACATGTATGTATATTACCTAGTATTACATAAGGTTATTTTAGTATAAGAGTAAAAAGTAACTCTTCAAATTAGAAATAAGACTATATATTTAGCAAAATTTAAAAGCAAAATACAGTTATATATTTGAGATGGAGCAATTATAATTCAGTAAAGATAAAAGAAAAATAATGAACTATTTTCGTGGGAGAGGAAAGTAGAAGTTTGTGTGGTATGGGGGAGAAGTGTGAAGAAGACATTTAAAAAAAAAAAAAAAAAGAGTGGACCCACATTTAATCAGGAACCTACAGTGTTTTTTGGGAGGGCTTTTAGGAGTTAAAAAGGAAGAGCCTGAATTGTTCAGTGTTTATCTGATGCCCTGTCTGCCGTCTCTATGGGTAGGAGGATGGTTTCCAAATCTGCGGATTTCTCCACTATTTTAGTTGTTTTATATATACATATATTTATGTAATGCAATTTTTCAATAGGGACCACTGAATCGCTATTCGGACACGCGATGTTAAAATAAACCGTCATATACATCATGTGGCACAATGAACCGTCTACGTGTACACGTGACACCATTAAGCGCTCATTAGGCAGCCACGTGGATATATTTGTATAATAAAATATATAAATGCCCTTGTGTGTTACGGCTCTTCTGAACACAAGTGTACAAATGATATTGACAAATTTACTATTTTATTGTGTATATTGTGATTTGTAATTGTAAGACATTTGGAACTTCAAATCTCACTTTTATGCTTCTGAAACCATGCATACATAAACATATATTATCAATGTCGGTTTAGATCGGTGATATCCTTTGATCATCTTAACAATGTTGATCTTTATAAGCCAAATCATCACCGTTCATTTCATCAATAGGATAGACCAAAAATTTTCTAATATTTGAGGTGTCTTTCCCATCTCATTGCGCGTATGATGGTAGAGTATGATAGACATTTGATGAGCAAAATGTTTTCCATTTTTTTTTTAATTTTAAATTTTAAATAATGTGACATAACATTTTTTCCCCAGCAAATCCATAATTTGCATTGAAGATGTCAGATGTTCTAATATAAAAAAAAAAACACGTACATGTTACAGGCAGAAGCAGAGACGTACCATAATAGCCGATATTTTTATTTTTGGTTATTTGATACTTGGGAACTACTTCATGAGAGAATGACGTGCACTTCACTTTATAAGAATTGGGGTTCTAAAGAACATGAGTGAAAAAAAAATAAAAACCAAACACCTTCATAAGAATTGGGGTTATAAAAAACATTGAGTGAAAAAATATCAAAACCAAACATAGAGTCTAAGTGCATATTTAAATATCATAAAAGCGCAAAACCAAGTGAGATGTTAAGTGACGCCTCAACTATGAGCGTACATATTTCAGAATTCGGACTAGAAAAGACAGTTTTTCTGAAGAACCAATGGAACTAGCGACTCTTCTTTTTTTTTTTTGGGGGGCGCAATATGATTCTTTAACCAACATCGTTTCCTTAAAAATTAGAGTAGGTCGGAGCAATTTGCTAACTTTAACTTGATAAAATAATTTGTGGACAGGAATGGAACAGATCTCTTCCAACGGCGCAAACTTGATCCGGCACGAGCCTTATCATTTAAGGCATCAGAGACTCGCATTGCTCTCTCTCTCTCTCTCTGTGGTCCAACACACAAAAATGGTGGCTTTTTACTTAAAACTTTGTGAGTTCCAATGCCTTTCCTGGGCACCCACACGCATTTTTATTTATTTTTACTGCTATGATTCTTCTCCTGCTTCCTTCCTGTGCTCACACCTCACCCCCTTCATGCAACTCTCCCTCTTTTAATATTCACTCCCATTTCTTTATCATTATTGATTATAATATTATATACTACATGTTATGGCTGTTTCTTTCAGTCATTTTTAATGCATTCCTTCCCGGGTTCCCAACTTCTGCTTATGTTTCTTTATGCGTTATCAAGTCCAAGAAGCAAGAATAAGTTCTCTAGCTAGTAACAGCAATTGCCCAAAATAAGTTGATCAAGATAATCCATAAGCAATGATTCATCAGTGTATGAATGACTATTCTAGATTCACAGCTCATGCATCCAGGAATTAGTTTGGATGCTCAGACAAAAGAAATTTTCTAAAAAGGGGTCACAAGAGTCACAGAACTCGACCCATGTCAAAAAGGGATAAAGGGATTATACCGCTCATATATCAGAAAAGCGGAGAGAAGCTCAACTGAAAACCAGTCTTTCATCGATCATGCTCATCTTGTTTCAGAATGTGGCAGTATCCACCCTGATAATCATGCCAAATGGTCAGAGGGGGAAAACACAATGTCAGGACATTTTCCTTCATATGGCATTTTTAAACATAAACCAATAGAATCATCATCATAATAATCAGTGACTACCTAGGGGATTATAATGAAGTTGATGAAAATGACAAGTCTAATATTTTCAACTGGAAAATATAAATACAACAGATGGAGGAAAGGATTCATAAATCATCACAAGATGAAAGAGCTGACCTCCACTCGGCCTAAAAATGTGGGCACAACAATTCCAATCCCGATTGAGCTCCGGAAAGAATCTCGAAAATTTTGGAAAGGCCACTGCCTGTGTGCATTTTCGGTTAATTTAGTTAGGCTTCCAGTGCAAGCAAAGGCATGAGCGTAAACACCCGCATCCTTCAGAATCCTCAGGGGTAGATCAAAAGAAAGGTCCACGAAACCAGTGACCGCGAGATCTCCACCAAGAATATCCATCTCAGGAGAACCAGAGCTTTGATGATCAGTGTTTTCTCTAGCATCCCTCCTAGGTTCAGCAGGGCCCAGCCCCCTTGCCTCAAAACCCAACACAGATGCCGGGCCACCCAAGGTGTGAACTAGAGGAGACTCACCACCCATGAAAAACCTATCTGGCAACTGGCAAGATCTACTCAAGGATCCATTCCCCCACGGGAAAACAACACCTGTTGAGAGTCCAAAGTTTAATGCAGCACCATAAAATCCCAAGGGCACAGCATAGCGAAGATCAAACTCCTGTTCAGGAAAGAATTACCAAATTTGACATTAGAAGAAGAAAAGTTTGTCTGGTTATGTGGTTTGATAAAGACTGAAAATTGTAAATGAACTCCTAGATATCCTCCAAGATTACAGCAACAGCACCCAGCATTTATATAATCCATTAAGAAGACAAACTTTAATGATCACGATTAAAATTTTTGTTTCAATGATCACGATTAAAATTTTTGTTTCACAGTCACATCTGGTAGCTGCAAATATATAAAGGATCGAGTTCTAATACAAAGTAGACCTTTTGACAGCATGGTAAGAAAACAACATGTTTGACATATGCCACTCCGTTTGTGCCTAGAATATAATAAAGCTGCAGTGAAACAGTTAAATTACTAGTGAACAGACGCAGGCATCTATGGATTGTTTTAATATAATGAAACTGCATTCATGCTAGCCAAATAAAAAACATGAAAGCATCAATGTTGCCCCCAAAAAGGAAAAAAAAAACCTGACGAATGAAACGCAAACTCCGGAGATCTGGAAAAATACCCCCTATTTGGGTACTGGAAACAGACGCATGTCCTCTAGTTGGCCTCAAAGTTGAATCTCTCTGGTCAATCTTAAATGTATATTTCAAAGCCGAGAGCAAACCATGTCCAAGCGGCCTCCTAACTGTTTGGGAAGACATCTGACATGGATCGGTTAAGGCACGCCAAGCAAGATTGTATGACAAAATATGTTTCCCACTTGATGCTAAGCCAAGCGACATGCCAAATGCACGCTCTTTAAAAGGAGAAATTTTCAACCAGTCTTGGGGAAGTAGCGATATTCGAGCTGTCAAAAGTGTAGAGAATGATCTGAATTTGGGCAAAGGGACACCGGCACTAAATTCTGTGGGTTGATCCGATTTAGAAACAAAGCAAGTGTGCCACAAATCTCCATAACCGAACAAATTCTTTAGCTTAAGCAATCCTTCTACAGAACAAGCCTACAAAAGAACTTTTAAGTCATTAAAAAGCAGAGAGACAGGCTGTTAATGCTTGTTCAACTAAAGTTTCCAAAACCGGAACCGGCAAAGCCTAGAAAAGATAGGTAGTAATAAGTATAAACAGTTAACACTACTGTAAAGCTTTATTTCTGATTTCTTCTTTTTGACATTTCACTATCAGGCTTCTTAAGTTCATCCAAATGGACCAAAGTTAATGTTTTGGTGGCTATCCACCAGAACAAACAAAAGAGAGATTTTCAAATTTGAAACCAAAAGCATAAATGGCACAACTGATGCTAAATGCATGTAGCAGCATGAACAGTTCAATATTAGAAATTATTTTCATGTGTATTTCTATTTTATTCGAACATTCTTTAGAGAATGGATGTGAGGTAAGTGCATGACATTGCAGCATCAAAAGAAAAAATAAAATAAAAAACTCTGTATAAGCATCTAAAGATTTGGGACCTCTTGACGTCAGAAAAATTATCTTACAGTACATTAGTCAAGATGTTGCCCATGAATAATTTTTATTCATCTATCTATACCGACGGAAAAAAAAAAAAGGAACACGACAACAACATCCATTTGTATTTCTTTAATTCCCTACAGGAAAAGCGGGAGGAATTATACTGTCAAATTTCATTCATGTACTTTTATATAGCGTGTCAAGTTTTCACCCGTGCTGCAAACGTATTGTCTATATTATTAGTCATGACTATGAACTCAACTGCAGAAATAGGAATGCTCAAATTAGCAAACCAAGAAATTAACTCGTATAATGATCCTCCCAATAATGTTGATACAAAAATTATGATTCAATATATCCCTCCAGCCCAACATATCATAGCACTTGATATTCACAATCTTGGTGAGTACCATTGGCAAATTCCACGACTAAGTCAGCGAATTTCGAATTCTCAAGTTAAATAGCTAGTAACTAAAGAGAACAAAAACAATAACTTGGTACCTCGGATTTAAAAACACCAAACCCTATATCGATGGGCTTCTGACACTCAAAGACCTCCAGAATGACACTGGCAGTGCCTGGGAGCTGCTTCAGATCGCCATCAAGTGTGATGTTCACGGAGTCAAAAATGCCGAGGCGCTGGAGCCTTGCGTTAGCCTGGGCGGCGGCACCAAGCAGCTGCTGAAGAGTAGTGGCCTCGTTGAGGATGCCCTCCACCTCGGACTCGATCAAGGAGCTCTTGGTCTTCGTATTGCCCTTGATTATAACTTCATGGACCTGTACGGCAACTTCCTCCGTAAATAATCTCTGCACAAAAGCCTCCCATTTGGCCTGATCGTCGCGCATTTCAGCGCCGGAATTCCTGGGGTCCGACTCCTCTTCGTCTTCCTCAAGCTCATCAGTTTCTTCTTCTTCTTCTCCGGTTTCCACGAACTCTTCTGGGTCGTGGGATTCAAGGGAGTGGACTGGATTAGTGACTTGGCCCGAATGGGGATCGGAGTTGGATGGGGCAGGCATGGAGGGAGTAATCGTTTGTAGAATCTATACCAAAAAAGAGCGGGACAGGGCGTTGCAGGCCGGTTATCGGCGCTGGGAGTGCGCGAGTACCGGGGAAGTAAAAATGATGACCAATTTGAGAGCTTGTTTAGTTTTATTTATTTTTGTAATTTATAATAGGAATTTTATTATAATGAGTGAAAATGAGTAGTGGAGATTTAGAGTTTGTTTGATCTTATTTATTCACCTAATTTATAAATTTACTTATCATTGATTTGATAATTGATTTGATAACTATTCAATTACAATCATATATTTCACACATTTTTACATTTCTAATACACATTTTACCTCTCTCTTCATTATAAATTCTCCAAATAAAATGGGTCAAATAAGCTTTTAATTAAAATTTGAAATGTGTGGTGATTATTGAGTAATTGTCAAATCAACAATTAAATCTTTGTAAGTAAATTTATAAATTACAAAAATAAACAAAACCAAAGAAGGCATGACCTTCAAATGAAAATGTACAGGGAAAGGTTGAAAAGTGATATGCTGGACGTGGCAAAATGTTATTGGAGAATTGCAGAAATATCAAAAAGTAATTGTTGCTATGTATTATAAATGAATTGGTTTATAATATAGTTTGAGTTTTGAATTTTTAAGGCACTTATTAAATTTTATAATTGACATCGTACAAACTCATTATATTAAATATTAACTTTTCACTTTTTAAAAAATTTAACCAATCAAATTAAGTCACATGCCCTAAAAATTGAAAATTCAAAATATATTGTAAACTAATTGATTTATAATACATTCTAAACGGATTATAAATTTGAGTTTTTTCACGCAATAAATCCAAATGGGAGGCGAAGTAATAATCTAATATTAAATGGATCGTATTTGACACGTGTTTGACAACATTATCCCTACCAGACATCTGACATTAGATTATTTTCAATGGAAAATGAGAGATCATATTAACAGGGTATTTGATAAATGAAGGGTTAATTTAACTGCTTATTTTACTTATTTCCACCCACTCTCCTTCACCCACAAATCCATATGCAAATCAATTAAATCTTTACACGTATTGAGTTTAAATATTTTTCTTCAAGGTTTTCTTCACATTATTTGGAAAAATGTTTTCTCCATATAGTTTTTTCCCATAACTTTTTCCTCTAACATTAAACATGCTCTAAGAATATTTTTAGTAGGGGAAAATTTTCAAGGGGGAAAAACTCAATGGGAAGAGCTATCTCAAGATGGAAAAAAGTATCAAGAGGAAAAGTTAGGAAAATGCTCCTTTATCACCAAAAATCTACCTTCTTAGATGTCACCCCTATCATAAGATGTGGGACTCGAGGGCTCCAGCAGTATTGAATACTCAGTACTTTTAACCAATCAAGAACTCACATTTGAGATTCATTGTCACTCCTCCAAATGTATTACTTTATTTTCTCGTATTATCAGCATTTAACGTTAGCGGAAGCATCTAAGAAATAAATCTCGATTCAAAATTAAAGACGAGACTTTACAAATACAAGTCAAAATACTATTATACATAATATCATGTTATTATAACTATACAACAACTATTGCAGGCCACCAACAACGAAATCTTGGCCATACACTGAAATTCCTGTCACATATATATATCTTCTCCATCTTTGGGACGATCCAGCCACAAAACTCTTAATTTAGCACCTACAAGATTGTTAAAAAAAAGGAAAATAAGAGTGAGTAAAAAGTACTCAGTAAGTAACATAATATTTTAATTCACCTTTGATTTTGAGAAATTCTTTTTTAAGAAAATCATTGAATACACAAAGTTTTGATATGCACAAGAGGGCCCTCTCACTAGTTAAACTACTACTCGTGGTGCGCACAAGATTCAATGTTTAAAATGACCACGATCACTTAGTATGGTCATAATACCAAAAAGATTACCACATAACCAAAATGATTAATATCACATAGTATGGTTATATTACTATAAAGATTACCACATAGCAAAACAAAACATGTAGAGCATTAACTAGTGATTCAAATGTAATAAACTAATTTCCTTGCATAGCGAAGATGCATAAAAAAATCCATCCATATCTCGTGAAAACTTTATGAACAAAAGAAAGGAAATCAAAGAATATGTTACTTATCTTTTGATTTCCCAGAGATTCCTTAAATAACTCTAATATAGAAAAGTGCCGCTAAAGCCTTGATATTCTTCAATCTAAGTTGTTTATATAAGTTGGAATCTTTTTATATATGGAAAAGAGTATTTTTCAAGAGTAAAACTAAGTATTTGATCGGTTTTTAGGGTATTCTTTCTCCATACGATAGTTTTGAACGAATTTTTATACTTTGGGATAGAGAGAGTGTAGGAAAAAGCTTTTGAGAAACTTGAGACCCTTAGCATATTTATAATAGTTAGGATTTAGTTATTTTTAAAACACAATTGAGTTCCGCGAATCACGAAGAAATAAGTGGCACGTTTAGAACCGTGTAATTATGGAATGATGTGGCCAAACGTGATTTATCCGTTTATTTCTCAAGAAATCCTCATATTTCGTGTTGTCTTACAATTAAGTCACTTTACTTTAATTTTAGTTACCCGGGACCTTTCCCTTAGGTTAAAGTAAGTTTAACCCTTAAAATCTTAACTTATCAAAATAACCAAATTGTTAATAAAACATATTTGAAACTTATTAATCCGGAATTTAAAAACTTTGGGAATGTTACAATCCACCCCTCTTAAATAAATTTCATCCTCGAAATTCGTTAACTATTATTATTTTCAAAAGCATAGTGCGTAACCGGATTATCATCACTTCAGTAAATTGCTTCCTTTGCGCACTCTCATTTTCTTACCATGTATACCACTAAAATCAAATTTATCTTTTCTTCATGAACTCAAAGTCTTGACAATTACATAATTTATTTAAACTTTATTCAAAATAGGTTAATTAACAACCAACAAGGTTTGATTGCGGTGCAAAATGGCCAAAAGAAAATCCTTTTGATTGAAACAAGGATCAATTATGTGAAAATATCAGGTTCAAGGTTCAAAAGAGTATAAGTAAGATTTTCAGATTGACCTAAAACAAATTAAGATAAGATTTTCGGATTGACCTAAAACAAATTAAGATTCAGGGGCTTAAGTGCAAATTTTTTTCCAAAAAAATCTGGTTTGGACATCCTTGGAGAAAACGGCCAGTGCGGCCGTACTGGCTGGGTAGAATTTCTGCCTCCAGGCAGAATGCCCAATGTGACCGCACTACAGAGGCAATACCACCTACGATGAGATCATGAGTTCAAGTCTATACCTCTATAAAATTCCCCCAGTTATATAAAAGAGGGGAAAAAAATAAATAATATCAAATTTTTATTAGTTTTAAAGCAAATTACCCATCTCCTTCACCTTTTCATTTTGTTTTTTTTTCTCTTTTCTCCATCACTTTATATCTATTGATTTGCTAAGGCCGCCGGTCATCTATCTTCTTCCCGTTCCTCTTCTCCTCCAGCTTAAGAAGCATCTCCGCGTACCCACCAGACTACCATCATTTTTTCTTACCTGTTATAAATCGATTGGTGGTGCAGATCGAGCAAAACTGCAACTAGAGCTGATTTTTCTTTATTTTTTGTTTTTGTTTAGGGACAAATTTATTTATTTATAACAAAAATGTTTACTTTTGTGTATTTTTGCAATTCGCCGTATTTGATGCTTAAAAAGTATTTATATTATCATCACAAAATAAGATTGTGTCATATGACAATGTCACCATATCACTATCCATGTCTTTGTATTTACTCTTGTTGGTATCAGGTTGAGCTGCCAGGTCGGCTTAAATGGTAGGATGCCTAACTAAGAGGACAACGAGCTGATCTCAGTACTACAGGGATGAATTGTGTAGTTTGAGCAGTCTACGTGGATGGCTCGGAATGACACATGTACATCATCACTTGACACTTGGAAAGCATGTTGTAAAGTACTCCATTTAAGATTGTCCATATATATATGCCCTCCGATAAAGTGGAGAATGAGATTTTTTTCTTTCTTTTTTTTTTTTTTTTGGGTTACACACCATCATGAGCCCCCACACCTCTCAGCCCCTAAGTCTTGATATAGGAGGTAAATCGCGAGATATATCTAGATTCGCCAGGATTTGTGTGTATTGCCACTGGCTTCCACCAGGTTTCTCTAGGATTCGAACCCTTAATGTCCCTCAGTTATGTATTTTTTCTCTGACCGCCTTAGCCAATCCAGCTGTGCCCCCGGCGCATGGAGAAGGGGATTTTTCCTTTGATTGTAAATTGATCCTTTGTGTCCTCTTTGTTTAGTTTGTAATCCAATTAATTAAAAATATAAATAGAAGATAATTATTCCGGCAATTAGATTTACTATCAACAAGTCTCAACTTTATTTATTTATTGAATTGTGCTCTATGTACGTAATCTTTATACTCAGACATCCCTTTTAAATTAAATATATGACTATTCCATGTCCAGGTATGTGAAAATATTGTGTAGCACTAATATTTATATTTATAATGCCTTTTTTGAAGTATTACTTATCTTCACTAATAAATTGTCTAATAACAAATGTTATTTTGCACACAAGATTCACATAGGTGAAAGCCACTTGCGCTGAAGCCAACCCTTGCGAGAAGTGCGCAGACACGCAAAATAACAACCCTAAAAAATAAGTAATTGCATTTAATTTAATTACTGACTTTTGAAACCATCTTGATCGTTTGTTTTGAATTACTAGATTTTCACTCGTGTATTACACGAGAATATCACTTATTATTATGTAATAATAAAATTATTATAAATTTTCAACACATTAACTAAACACAGTAATCATGATATGTCAAACTATTCACGTCAAAATTTATAATCGAGACGTATATTTTATGAATGAATTTTTTGATGATATGTCAAACTATTCATGTCAACCCAACACTTTGTACATTTAAAGAATCGTCTAAAAATATCAACAATATACGTGTGATAAAGTAAATTTCACATATATTCTGCAACTTTACACTTTGTAGCAATTGAGTCTCCTATTATATTTTTTCAATGTCGTAGAATCAACTGTTCATAAATTCTCACATGAGGTTGTTATGTACTATTTTTGTCCAAAAACATCAACAAACCTCATTAGAACAAACTTCATATCCCACAAAAAAGAAAAAAAAATGATATTTATACTTTATAAGTAATAATGAGAAGTAAAATTTTAAAATGATTAAAAATGAAAAATAAAAATAATTTATCCACCACCTTACACTTTTCTAACTACACGTCCCACCACTAAATTTTGGAGAAATACTCCAATTTTGTCATTCTTGCAGAAAAGATAAGTTCATAATCTCCCTCCAATTTCATGAAGAGTCAATAATTTAAATCAATCACTCGATAACTGTCACGATAGGGAAATTTTATAATATTTTTATGCGGTATGTTGTGTACTCTATACTCAATCAAGAATTCAATTCTTTTACAATAATCTGGTAGTAATTAAAATCCATATTTGAAGGCCTTGTTAACGAATAAGAAACAAAATCCAAAGTAAAGTATGAATTATTTTCACTAACAAAATTGATGTAAAGCACCAGTTTAAATGTTTAACGTGTAGTGGTCTAAAAAATGTCCATCAAATCAAGATACATAAATTCATAATTGTTGAAAGACTTGTGAATTCAAAATATTGTTTTTCACTTATCCATTGTTTCGATATCAATAATGTCTTATATCAAAGATCTTTGAAATGTTATTGTGTACTTTTTACTTCAGAGACTTAACGTATCAAAAATGCCATTAATTAAAGGCCCCAGAATATTAATTGAATTTATACACACCTTAATTTTAGATTTAAAAAAAGATTCTCATTACGAAAAAAGCAATTTTTTTGATAAGAAATTGTGATGAATGAATCACAAATTTAAACCAATAAACAAATAAGATAGCTAGTAACATTTTAAAGAGAGATCTGAATAAGAATCGCATGTGACAGAATGACAGCTAGAGAAAATAGAAAGCAATTGGAAATTGAAAAAAAAATAGATAATATGATATTTACTGCACAACATACACCAACCAAAAGCAAAAAGACATAAATATCCTTACTTGTAGCAGTTTTGGTAGGAAAATTGTACCACAAACTAATTTCCTTATATATATCCATGTCTGAAGGCCTCGGATAAGAAACAAAATCCAAGGTAAACTATGGATTAATTTCACTAATAAAATTAGCAATAAAATCAAAATAAAACTAATAACTAATATAGATTTCTTTTTTGAAGGGAAACTAATATAGATTAAGCACCAATTTAAATGCTTAATTTTTAGTGGTCTAAAAGATGTCCATCAAAACAAAATTTATAAATTCATAATTGTTCAACGACTTGTGAATTTATAATATTGTTTTTTAGTTACTCATTATTTCTATATCCAAAATATCTTATACTAATGATCTTTGTATATATTTTTCTAATTAAACATTGTTGTGTGTTTTTTACTTTATATACTATAACGTATAAAAATACTATTAATTAATGGGGCTCATAATCTATTAATTGAATTTATTATAAACACGTTAATCTTAGATAAAAAGATTCTTATTTAAAAAAAAAAAGCAATTTTCTGGATAAGAAATTGTGATGGATGAATAATAGATTTAGACCAATAAACCCAAATAGATAAGATAGCTGGTATGTAAACAATAAATTTGTTGACACGATAATTATTTTGCCAGCAATTGGAATGAATATTTGAATTTTTCATTATTTATATTTCAAAAAAGTTTATTACTCAACTAAATGCCTAAATTAAGATATGACTATTAATTAAATCACAAGAGAATGGCCAAGTGCTGGATATGCTAGATTTGCTAAGTTTTAAAAACACTCGTCATTCCTTTAAATAATATAGACTTGCTATTTTTGCCAAATTATAAGGCAAGTGCTACTTTTGTAATTAATAAATGGTATTAAAAAAACATGTGCTATTTTTACAATTAATAAACTAGCTACTACTGGTAAGTGTATAAGGCGCTTGTTAATTTTGTAATTTGTGGTTTACAATTAACATTTAAAAACAACAAAATCTTGGCAAGTATGAAAAGGGGTCAAACTAATGAAATCAAGAGCCCTTTCCTATATATAGGAAAATAATAACTTAAAGGGCAATGCTTTTGAGGTATTTTCCACTTAAAATTAGAGAAATCTTTGACAAATCTTTGAGGTGAATAATTGATATTTTGATTCCATTTCTTTTGTTCATAATATTTTCATGATATATGCATGGATTTTTGATGCATTGTGATTAAACAAAAAAATTGGTTTATTGCATTTGAATTATTAGTTAATACTCTACCCGTTTTGCTTTACTTTGTGATGACATGACATTATTATGTGGTTTTAGTCATTTTGGCTATCCGATCTATAATCTTTTTAGTATTATAGCCTTGCTATGTGGTCTTGATAAATTTGAATCTTTGAATCATGTGTGCACCACGAGTAGTAATTTAACTAGTGATAAGACCCTTTTGTACATTCAAAGGCTTTGTACGTTGAATGGTTTCCTTGAAAATGCATTTCTTAAACGAAAGGAGAATCAAAGTATTTTGTTACTCACACCCCTATTTTCTACAATTTTATAGATAGTTAAAGGTAAAATATTGGTCAAGCAAGCCAAGAATCGGAGTATGCTCAGGGATGTAAGTGGATTTTAGCTATAGAAGGGGACCTACATTTTGAAACTATAAGTATATATTTTGGCTATAAACATATCTAAAAAAATATGAGCTTAATATTGTTTGTATAAATAAGTATGTCTATGTAAAAGCTTTTTTTTCTTATAGTTCGGGTTGGCTTGATAATAAATGAAATACTTATTATTATAGTCCGTTGTGTTATTTGATCATTTCTAAATATAAATGAAGTTGTGCAAAGTGTTTGTTTTCTAAGTCCCGTCCCCACAAATTGCACAAAAATAAAATTAAACTCAAAAGTTTCTACTCTCGAATGTAAACAGTAATAATAAAGTAATAAATTTGAGGGAGATCGGAAGGTAACATTTTATAAAGAGATTTGCATAAGAGTCCTACGTGACTTAGAATGACAATTAGGAAAAAAAATGCAATTGCAAATTGAAACGATAAAAAAAACAAATGGATAATATTATATTTACCGCGCATTGTACGTCAACTAAAAATGAAAAAAAAAACATAAATATCTTTACTTATAACAGTTTTTGTGGGAAATTTGCGGTACAACCACACCGTGGACTAATTTCATACTTGCGAGCAAATGCACCCATAAATAATTGATGCACGAAACTCATGGTCGAGGATTGAGTTTTGGAAGTTGAGGGATCAAAACAGCGCCGGATAAAATTTAGCGACCATTTTGCACGAAGGATGAAGGACTGTGAATGAAAATAATAAAATTTCAATGATGAAGAGAAACTCAAAACGCCCACCGTGGGTCTCGAACCCACGACCACAAGGTTAAGAGCCTTGCGCTCTACCGACTGAGCTAGACGGGCTTTGATGCTTGCAATAAATTTCCTCCATTAATTTATATATTGAAAATATATTTAGGTTTTGACTTTTGTCCCTACAATTGAAAATGCCTATGCGCTCTCTTTGTATTGTAATTTTCTATTTTCATTTGAAAAATATTTTTAGTTTTCTATTCTGATGTTGTTTAGAAAAAATAAAAAGCGCGTTCTCTTTATAGTTTTGGGTTACTGGCGTAAAATGTCCCTATCTTTGAGTTGTTTTATGGAAATCGTTCTTACATCTTATTTCTTGGCAATTCCATCCCCACCTTTGCATTTTTTGGCGGAATTCATCCTTGCCGTTAATCTTTCCGTTTTTCAATCTTTATTTTTATAATATTATATCTATATATACATACTTATATTTTATAATACCTAAATTAATGTATTAATTATTATTTAGATTTTAAAAAAATTAATGCACTCAAATCTAAATCTCTCAATAAAATGTTAGAGAAGATTAAATAAGAGACGTGTGTTTCATTTTATTATATTATTTTACAGAGTTTAGAACTAATTATTAAATAGATGTATAGTTAAAAAAGTATAACAAGTAAAATAATTAACAGTGTTACCCCCTGAATAAAATAAAATATAATTTGGTTATCTGATAATTTTCTTGAATATCACACACACACAAAATATACTCTTCAACAGTTGGAACTATCATAAGAAGTGAAGAGAATATATGTGTGTGTGATATTCAAGAAAATTATCAGATAATCAAATTATATTTTATTTTATTTAGAATACAACGTTGTTAATTATTTTGCTTGTTATACTTTTTTAACTATACGTTTATTTAGTAATTAGTTCTGAACCCTATAAAACAATATAATAAAATAAAACACACTTATCTTATTTAATCTTCTCTAATATTTTATTGGCGTATTTAGATTTGAGTGCATTAATTTTTTTAAAATACAAAAAATAATAATAATGCATTAATTTAGGCTTTGTAAAATATAAGTGTGTATATATAGATATAATATTACAAAAATAAAGGTTGAAAAATGGAACAATTAACGGCATGGATGAATTTCACCAAGAAATGCAAAGGTGGGGATGTAATTGCTAAGAAATAAAAGGTAGAGACGATTTCCACAAAACAACTTAAAGGTAGGGACCTTTTGCGCCAATAACCCTTATAGTTTTAGAAAACTATTTTTAAAAATAGATTACAGAAAACCTATTTGGTTTTACTTTTTTTTTTGAAAATTGATAAATTATACAATGAAAATTGCAGATGTGGCGTAAACTTTTCAAATTATTCAATTTGGTCATCATCTTCAATCCCCCACCCCTTCCCTTACCTCAGTAACTATTGGATGGTGGTGGAGACCACCATGGAGATCTGCATGAACTACCATGGTGGTGGCATATGGTGGTGGTCTGCGAATCACAAGATCTCGTAACCACCAAATCTAGCAGTTTCCTTTGCCGCGACATCAAACTTAGCGATGTTGTTGACGCCAATTGTTTTATGGCGGTGTGAGGTGATGTTGCCACCGACTGACGAGTGCTCTTCCGATCTAATAAATGTAAAAATAAAAGTTAGGATTTAAATGTAATTAATGTAAAGTTCAAAATCTGAAAATACATTTTTCATATTTTTAACTCGTAACACAAAAAACATTAAAACCAAGAAAAAATCGTTTTTTAATTTTCTTTATAAATTTTGAAGTTGCTTTCTGATTTGCATTTTTGAAAAATATAAAAAAAATGCGTTTTCATTGTTTTAGAAAATAGTCTAAAAACAGCAAAAAGAACTCAGCCATTTTGCAGTAAGAAAGAATTTGGAATTGCCACTTCTACTAGTAGCACGGCAGATGAGTATAATCATAATACATAAGAAATATATTACAAAAATAAACGTTATATAGTTATTCCAAGAATAACTTTAAACTTTTAAAGGACATCTCAACTCGTGTGAATGTATACATGAATTTAAAAGTTTACATAGTTTGCATCTGTGTACTCAAGTAAAACATAATCAAGTGCCATCACTAGATTGGTTTTATCAATTATTAAATATGATATTTTCGAAAGTGTTTGGTTGTTATTCCATAGATTAATATTTAAGGTACGTTTGCAAAAAAAAAAAAAAAAAAGAAAGAAGGAATTTGCCAAAAAAATTAATATTTAAGGTACAAAATTTATTTAGTCGCTAAATTGTCTCTCAAGTTTCAAATCATCATCAAAATTTTTTATGTTAGTTAAAATTCTCTGCTCTCATAAGTCATTTGTTAATTGTTTTCTTGAAAAACACACGCATGTTATCAAAATAAATAAATAGATAATTAAAATGACAATGGAGGAAATAACACGTATATCAAAATAAATAAATAGATAATTAAAATGACAATGGAGGAAATAACACGTACGTTAGACAACAACATTCTACATAACTACATCATATAATGGGGCAAAATTATTTGACATTTGACATGGGCAATCCTTAATTAGTCAAGTCAATGATAAGCATTTTCCTTGTCATTTGGGCCAATAGAACTTCTAAGGTACTTAAGTACATATTAATGGTCATTATTCACATAGTCGTACTATTTGTAAGGAAATCTTCCGATCTATTTTTTTTAAAAAAAATAAGGTAACTTCATTATCTTATCTGTAAATTATTTTTTCTCAATCACACATTGTACAAATATAAAATAGTAAAAATCAATTTATTTCGTAAAAGATTTTGTAAAGAATTACTTACACATAACATTTTCGTTTTCCGTTATTTTCCTTTTCCAAGTGATGTAATAATGTGTAAAAAACAAATTTCTACCACATATTCATTTGTATAAATTTTTGTAGGAGTGTTCGTACAAATAATTAAGGTGTGTTGCAAGTTTTATGCAATGTTTGAAATTCTAGCTGATGCACGTGAGATGCTTCTTTCTTCGATCTTGAGTACTGGAGATAGAGAACTAAAGACGAGAATTCTTTTAGAAAAATTGTCAATTAGTTAAATTATAAGCCTTTGACCAAACGCGCTATAGGCAAAAAATTTATGGACGACAAAGCATCTCATGTTTAAACTTTCGCGTCGCTGCGAAAACTTCCGACGCCTCTCACCGGAGAGAGAGAGAGAGAGGGAGGCAGAGAGAATCGCGATCTTGGACGGTAGGTGAGTCACCGAACAAGACAGTTTTCCAACTTCAATATAACTTCCCACGATCTGCTGGTAAGTAAATATTTGTTGTTTGGTCATATGGGAATTTTCAGTATTTGCTTCTTTGATCGTTTGAATTTGTGGATTACCTGTTCGAGAATAAATGGTGGATTGGTGATTTCAAGATCTGGGCTTTTGAGTTCATATACACTGGATGCTTGGGCTGTTTATCCGATATTTGATAGAAAAATAACGTCAATGTGAAAGACAGCGATGACAAGTGTCTAAATTTCGATACTTTAATGTTAGAATTGCAATTGAAACAGTGAAATTGGAGGTATAATCTTATTGGGAACGGGAATTACACTGAGAAATGTTTCCTTAACGAGTAGAATTAGAGATCAAATTTACCGAGTCAATGAAACTAACCGATTAGGGAATGATGCCCTGATTGCTGTCTATTATACGGTTTTAATTTCTTAATCTTAACTCTTGCATGAGATGTATCGTAAATATGCTAATTGCAAGATGACATTTTTTTTTCCCATGATTTAAGTATGAGTTATTATCTTTGAGTGTTTAATGTACTTGGATTGGTTTAGGAATTAAATTCTAGAAAAATTATTCTGGCCTGTTGTGTGCCTGTGCTTGTGTTTTTCGTGTGTGTGTTTGTGTTTTTATTTAAATTTCTGTTCTGAAGCTGTTTCGATTACGTGTCAGTTTTCTTCTTTTTAAATACTTGCGCCATCACTTCGGAAATTGACCAACTTCACATGAATATGAGACTTCATCGAGGGAGAGTTCAAATGCTTTGGCCAGACTAATAGAGGTGGGAGGAAAAGATCTACTTCAAGAAATGGACAAAAATCAGGCCTTTTTGCTGCACTTGAAAATTAAAATGTAAATCAAGAAAAGAAGCTAACGTTTCTGCAGGATATCTGTGATTAACCAGAAATAGCTAGATTCACTAGTAATGTTATGAACTACAACGCAGCCTGCTAAATAAAGCCTCATTTGTGGATATTTGTTTTCCTCGGGTGTTTCTGCTCAAAAAAAATTCTGTTTTGTGATTTCACAAATATTTTGACCATAGTTTGTGCCTTGAGTGATCTGTTCATATTCATAACAAGATCTTTTTGGTTTAACGTCCATTAGATCATGTCACTAATCTTTTTCATGGTGATTCGGCAGAATTTCTTTTTTTGGAATGCTAGTAGCTTTTTTTCCACAGTTCCACCTGATTCTTTCAACAGAGCTACACGTTTTCTAATTTGTCATAGCTTGTGACTAAAGAGTTAACAATTATTGCGCTGAAATATTATATCCCACTCCAGTGGCAAGTTGCTGCAAACATGGTATTCACTAAATTCGCGGAACTATTTTCCTCTGCAACAACTCGTTTATCGGCACCGAAGTCTTCTACTCTCTCATATAAATCTCCTGGATATCTTCCTGTTCGAGGTTCTCTTCACGGTTACCCCTTTTCCAGCCCAGAGCAGAAGAGTAGTTTGAGACTCTCTTCATCCCTTCAGGATTTGTCTACTTACCGTCGGCTTGATCCAGAAGCAGTGGACTTTAACCCCAGAATAGAGAGGAGTTCGAGTCATGCATTACCTCCAAATCCCCTGCAGAATGAAAGTGGTGGATTAAGCTTTTCCAAGGAGAAGGCATCCCCTTCTTCAAGGCGAAAGAAGTGGATTCGAGTTATATGTGTTCTTCTGTGTTTATTATTATTTGCTTCTCTTTCTTTTGCGGTGCAATTTCTTTACTCCAACTGGTCTCAAGGGCCATCTAAGTTTTATGTTGTGCTTGATTCTGGGAGCACTGGGACCCGTGTTTACTTGTATCAGGCCTCAATGAATCGTAATAAAGATGTCAATCTGCCATTCTTATTGAAATCACTGCCAGAAGATTTCCATAGAAAGCCTGGTTCCTTGAAAGGACGGGCTTACAACAGAATGGAGACTGAGCCGGGGTTAGATAAATTGGTGCATAATATATCTGGGTTGAGGAAGGCAATTAATCCTCTCGTTAGATGGGCCGAGAAACAAATTCCTAAGAGATCACATAAGACTACCTCCCTATTTCTTTATGCTACTGCCGGAGTTCGTCGACTGCCAAGTTCAGACTCACAATGGCTTCTTGATAATGCTTGGTCAATTCTTAGGACTTCACCTTTTTTATGCAAGAGAGAGTGGGTTAAGACTATAACTGGTGTAGAGGAAGCTTATTATGGATGGATAGCTTTAAATCATCACAAGGGTATATTGGGGGCTAAACCCAGAAAAGACACATTTGGTGAGACTTGATCTAGGTGGCTCGTCATTGCAGGTTACTTTTGAGGGTAAGGAATCTGCACAAGATGAAACTAGCCTAAAGCTGAGAATAGGCCCCGTTAGCCATCATCTCACTGCCTATTCTCTATCAGGATACGGACTTAATGATGCATTCGACAAATCTGTAGCTCATCTCTTGAAGAGGCTTCCTTACGTTACTAATGCAGATCTAGTTAGTGGAAACGTTGAAATTAAGCATCCCTGTTTGCAGAATGGTTATAAAGAGCACTACACGTGTTCAAATTGTGCTATTGTCCATCAAGAAGGTGGATCTCCTACTGACGGTAAAAAATTGGGTAAAGGGAAAAAACGCGGGGTACAGGTTCAGCTTGTTGGGACTCCAAACTGGCAAGAATGTAATGCACTAGCAAAAGTTGCTATTAATCTGTCCGAATGGTCTGACCACACTCCAGGAATTGATTGTGAATTGCAGCCATGTGCACTTTCAGACAATCTACCTCATCCTTTGGGACAGTTCTATGCGATGTCTGGCTTTTTTGTTGTCTACCGCTTTTTCAACTTGACACCTGATGCAGCACTAGATGATGTTTTAGAGAGGGGTCGTCAATTTTGTGAAAAAACATGGGATGTTGCAAGAAAGAGTGTTGCACCCCAGCCTTTTATAGAACAGTACTGCTTCAGGGCGCCATATGTTGTGCTCCTGTTGAGAGAAGGACTGCATATTACTGATAGCCAGGTAGTTATAGGTTCTGGAAGTATTACTTGGACGCTCGGGGTTGCCTTGCTGGAAGCTGGGAGGGCAGTTCCAAACAGGGCAGACTTTCATAGATACAACATATTGCAGATGAAGATAAATCCAGTTCTTCTTATTGCCATTTTATTTGCCTCCCTATTTGTCCTTGTTTGTGCATTATTTTGCATTGGCAATGGGGCAAAGTTCTTCCGGAGGCCATATCTCCCACTTTTTCGGCATAACAGTGTAACATCTACATCGGTTCTCAATATTCCGTCTCCTTTCCAGTTTCAGCATTGGAGTCCCATAAATACTGGTAGTTCCTCTTTCTCAATGTAGATCATAGATATTTAGTTAAGCATAAAAAATTATAAATTGCTTGTCTGGAAACTCTTTTGTACTGCACTACTGTCAGAGAACTTATTTGCAATTTGGACTGATAACTGAAATTATTTAATTGACACACACTTGTAAATGAACTTTTCTAAAGCTCATTGAAACATTACCCTAACACACATTTCCTTAGGGCTCAAATCACTTAGTTCTATATATAATACAGTGCATGTACTTAGTTCTATAAGATGACTCTAAAAAGTAAGGAACTACGTTCTTGCTTCTCTTCTTTCCCGAATACTCTCAGTGCTATCAAAGGAGCTGCAAATAATAACATGTCAACTGTCCTATGTTTATGTTTCAGGGGATGGAAGGGTTAAGACGCCTCTAAGTCCAACAATTGCAGACACTCAGCGAAGGCCCTTTGATACTGGACCTGGTTTCAGTAATAGCGGCATCCAGCTTAGTGAATCTTCCTTCTACTCATCATCTAGCAGTGTGGCACATAGTTATTCCTCTGGCAGCTTAGGACAGATGCAATTTGAGAGTGGTAATGTGGGTTCCTTCTGGACCCCCCATAGAGGTCAGATGCGTCTTCAAAGTAGGAGATCTCAATCTCGAGAAGACCTCAATTCTTCACTCTTTGAGGTTCATACGACGAAGGTCTAAGAATGCTTTTTGTTGTATCAATAAAATTACCCTTGTTTTGAGGACTGTCCACTGATAGGAAAGATACTCTCTGACTGTTCTCTTTCGGCTCAATCAGACTCTACTGGAAATGTTTTTTTAGAGGAGACATGGCCAAGATGAAGTGGATGATTTACTAAAAAGGAGACTGCTGTATGGTGAAATATTCTTGTGCCAGTGACGAGTAAACTAAATTTGCATTTGGTGAGGCAACGCGCTGCAGCTGAAAGGCTATGACCTGAATGTACCTGCAAAATTGATGCCATTTACCGTAAACAAGTTCTGAAGAAGGGTATTCATCTGTTCAATTGTGCTTTTTGTAACCGTGAAGATGATGATGGAATACATACCTGTTGGTTTCACTTGGAAGGTGGGCTTCTGGATGGATTTTGGGATTCTTCACAGTAATTATTGTACATACAATTTTGATTTTTAGATGATTAACATTCTATTTCTCTTCTACTTTTGGTTTTAGTCAACTTTGAGCTAACATTCAGTCTGTACTTGGAATGAAGCCATTTGATTCCCCACTTTTTATGATGTTAGCGGAGTATCACATGAATTGTACAAGTTTTGACATTTTTACATACTTCTCTTTAGAGCTTCTCCAATGGTCCAAGTTTTGGTTGATGGTTCAAAAAAGAGAGGGAAAAACACTAACAAAAAATTAGGGGTGTAAAAAAAAATTGAGAGCGGTTGAACCGGCCCTGAAATCGGACTGAACGGGTCGGTTCTGGTCTGGGCTTTTCGGCCAAAACAATTAGTCCGGTCCTAGACCGGACCAGACCGGTCTGGTCTCGGGTTTTCTTTTGAAAACCTAAAAACTCAGTGAAAGATCAGTTGACTTTTTTCTTTTTCTTTTTTTTTATATATACATTGAAAAACGGTTTTCACTTTATATAATACCCAAGAGGCACTAATCAAAATTATTTTCTTTACATAGTCACTTACACACAGACAGGCTCATCTTATCTATAAGCCCTAATTATTTTACATTTTTACAAAACTTTTAATGTGAGACAATCATTTAAACTTAAAACTAAATATAAAAGATCGGAAGAGCACACTATTAATTTACCTCAAAGTCCACAAAATTTCCTTTACATAGTCACTTGCACAAAGGCCCATCTTATTTATAAGCTCTAGTTATATTGCTTTATTTTTACAAAACTTTCAATGCGTGACAATCAAAATGTTAAAGCAATACCACTAAATTTCTTTATCAAGTTGGAATTTTTTGGCTAATAAACTTCTTTAAAAATCATCATTATTATATTATTTTTAAACAATAGTCAACAACAATTGTATTAATATATAATATTACTAGAATTTGTAACATTGTAAGGATTTTATTAAAGAAAATTATTCAGATTTATAATATGTTTATTGACTTTATTTAAGTTATATGCTATTATTACATAAAATATATATTTATATATACACGTGGAGAATTTGTGTATATACATCTTCTTATTTATTTAAGTGGTTTTCTTATTCGTAAAAAGTGTGAAATAGATTTTCTTACTTTTATTTTAAGTGGTAAGTGTTATTTATTTTTTTACAATTACATCATTTTTGTAATATTTAATCCCCGTAAATGTACAATAAAGTAGAAATTATCTATCTTTTGCCTTTTAAAAATATCAAAATTGTATTGTAAAATTGTTAAAATTATAAAGTAGATATAATATTTATAATTTTTACATTTATTTTTCAATTTAGGATACATATTTCAAATATTTAATAATTTTAGATTTGTTAAAATAAAAAAATAAAAAATATAAGTAAGTCTAATACTTCTACCTTATAGATATATATTAATACTTTCATTGCATATAAAGTCCTCTATTTGTTTGTTCTAAACTTTGTTTATATATGTTTTTATGTTACTAAGCCTATAGAAAATTTTTTTCAAAAGCCCGAAAAAAACGGAATTCTTTACCCGAGCCCAGACCGGGACCGAAACCGTTGGGCTTATCATTTCTGGAACTGGGACCAAACCGAAGATGTTTGAACCAGTCTTGGTCCTTCCAAATCTCGAGACCGAAACCCGTTTGAACAGCCCTACAAAAAATCGTGGGCTCCATTTTCTTTAATTTCTTTTAATTTTCATTTTCTTTTAATTATTTTTCTGTCATTTACACCACTTTTTTCTTATTTTTTGTTCTTCGTATCTTGTATAAGGTCTAAATCTAGACCTTCAGTCAAGACTTCTATAATACTATTTTATTATGAATTTTGAATTTTTATCTCTCTCTCTCCCCCCTCTTTTTCATTTTTCCTCTCTTTTTTTCCTACGTTTCTTTTCGCCAATAGTTAATTAAAATAGTCATCTTCTCTCTTTCGCTCACCTCTTTATCGCCCAACATCAAAGACCACTCATTGGAGGGAGAGTTTTAATTTATGTCTTTACCCTTTCCTATGAATTTTTGTTACCTACACACACATACTCTATAAAAGCCCCAATTTACTGTTTATTAAACAGTAACTTCCTTTTTTTTAAGGTTTGCTATGGCTGCCTATCCAAACTTTATTTTTTTATAAAAGCTTTGGTAAGCCACCGTGCTCGAAACTTCTCCTTTTTTTTTCTCTTTTCATTTTGTTTTTTTTTTTTGGGAGTTTTTATTTTTTGATGAGTTTTGAAAATAAGCATGTCTAAACTTATTGTATTCATCCATATGTTTATGTATTTTTTTAGACACATGCGCAATGCATCTATGTGTTTGTTTATCTTTTATAGTTTTCTTCTTTTTCATCTTCTTGGTTTATAATTTAATGTTTAAAAAATTATACAATTAGTGGGTATAATAGCGGTAAATTTTACCCTATAAATCTTTAGTCATGACAATAATATTGTAAATGCTTATTTTTTAATGAAGTGAGTCATACTTCTAGCTTTTATGTTTAGTTTCTAATATATTTGTTTTCTCAAGTCTTTTCTTTATATCATGTATTATTTTATTTTACTTATATAAATTGGGGCTTCACGTATAAAAATTACTTCCTATTTGTATCTATCAAATGTTTTAAAAATGAAAAAGCAAGCTCAATGAGTAATCAGACGGACCATTTTATAGTTCAATTTTAATTTTTTAAGGTGAAAATATGCACCATTTACTTTAAATTTGGAATCTCATCTATAGATATGCACTATACGTTATATATTGTATTTTATTTTATTTTGTTATTAAAGAAAATATTATTCATGTTTCATATATTATCAATTACACACATTGTATAGCAATATTTACGCTGATTTAAACTTAAAATGAAACATAATACGTGCATAGCATATATATTTACTAGTATATATGTGTTTGTTCATTGCATAAGGGTAACCATATTTCTAGAACATTTTTTGTTTTCTGCACGGTACACCACATTATAATTATGTTAAAGATCTCCAAATTTTAATTGTATTTTAATTAAATCCTAAACTTTTTATTGTATTTCATTCTCTTTATTATTATTATTATTATTATTATTATCTATATGGTATATTTCGTCTAAAATAAATTTTTTCATCCAAAAATATTTTTATATAGTTTCAATAGCTTATGCAATTTTGTCACGTTTAAATAAGTAAACAAAAATAAAAAAAAAAATTGTAAATTTCTCTTTCCAAATTCTAAAGCATGTTTCTTTCAAAAAAAAAAAAAAATTCTAAAGCATGTTAACATAATGTTTAAATATAAATCACAATTTATAAACCGAGTATGTTAATTATTGAAAACCTAATAATAAAAATGTGACTAAAAAGTACAAGATTTAAACATAGCAATAAGCCAAGATTAAGCCCCTGTAGTACAATAAAAATGTGGTGCACCACATAAAAATTGTAGTGTGGTTATAATTAACCTTGCATTATGCCCCTTTTTATTTCCCTCAATTTTGGTAATTACGCTAAAAAGTTCACCAAGACGCAAGAACCATGATGGGACGATTGGAATGTGGTAAATTACCGACACCAACTTCGATATGTCCCAGTACCAAACTGGTAATCTGGTACTGAAGCTTTATTTTGACTTTCATCTTCTTAAAACTACAACGAATAGTCTGAAAATGTGTAAACCTTCAGCAAACGAGCGCACAGGAAAATAAAGCTAACCGTATGCAACATCCATCTAATGTCAACACAAGCTAACACTTGAAAAATCTCTAGCAAAATCTAATACTAGCGCCCCCACCCCCCCCCCCCCGGCGGGTAGAAAACACTCCAAGAGAGCAAATGATAGAGTCAGTTCCGTTAGGCAGCTTGACCCTCTTGGAGAAGCATCTGATCGAAGTGCCATACTCCTGAAATTCCAATAAGGAAAAGAAGACAGTTAATAGAACATTCAGAACGAGATCCCCCAAAAGCCAATGGGAATTTTCTGGGCAAGAAATTGATTTCATACCATGTCCTTTGCCTACTCTTCTCAGCTGAGCAACGTATTCTGATATCTTCTTAATGGATTCCACCTAGAAAGAAGAAAATATTTGCCGTTATTCTTATATAATCAAGCTACCCAGAACTTTGGGCAGCAAAATCTTCTATAGATAGGTCATACAACATAACGCGGATAGACATAAACAAGAACCTGCTCAGCCAAGAACTCGCTTTCAATAAAATCAGCCATCTGCACATCATTGTTTTTGGTGGCTACCTGGTTGGCAAATTAGAGCATCTCAGTGTAATAATAACTTTATCAAATCTACTACATAATTAGTAGAAGGCAGACAACTTTAAAACCTAGAATTCCAATTCAGAATGTAATAAGGACTTGTATCAGTTTCATTCAATCCTTCGTAACAAATATAGAACCAAATAATGCACAGCTTACAGCTTGCACGTTTAGAAGCTTCTCATTTGTCAACTTCTCCAAAGACAATGCAAGTTCCATTGCTGTGAAACAAATCCAAAACAGCAAAGGTAAAAGAAAAATTAGAAAACGGTTGAAGAAAAGAAGCAAAACTTAAAGGGCTTGTTCTCTTTACCATTCCAGATTCTTAGTTTTTAGTCTTTCAATAGACTAATACTTATTTATATTCATATTCCTAAAACACATTTTGAAAACAAGGAAAAGTTTTGTGAAGAAAACTCAAAATGACATTTTGTCATTTTGAGCATTTTCACTGTAAAAAATTGAAAATGCTAACAAGAAGGAAAAGCAATCCTTCTTTTTCTTCTTTTCCTTAAAATTACTCTTGGAACACAAAACTGAAAATTAATTCAAAAATGAAACATAAGAACAGGCCCTTAGTGTCCTAGTCATTAGCATTGGACCAGAGGCGTTCATGTTTGTATAATTTACCTACTGTTATTTAACACAGTTTCTTGAATCATAGAATGAACACATCAACCCAAATAGAGTACAAATATGCTAACCATAAAATAGTCTCTACAGCATGCATGACTGAAAATTCAAGTTTAGATCTTGCTTCATAATTCAGTTGATTGTTTCATATTGCAATCGACTCAATGCTGGTACAGAACAGAGATTTACCCCTAATTTTTTTTGCAAGGTAAAGAGGAAAAATTTGGTCCCTATTTCTTTATACCAACACATGCAAACAAAGAATTCCGCTAAATCCAGATAAAAAATCTACTCAGAGATAGGATAGGCCATCTACCCCACCCCCCACAGCCGGAAAATATAGCATGTGATAAGCAATATACAACTACAAATGGAGATGGAGCAAAATGAGTGAGTAAAGATGCTGCAACTACCATATAATGCATCTCCCTTTTCCGCGTGATCAAACTCGGAAACTGGCATCAGAATCGACTCGAGCCTAACTTTTCCACCTCGCTTGTTCTTAATTTAAGGAAACAAATATGCATAAGTAACTATTTCAATATACTTGAAATTTGAAAAACAAATTCAAGAAAGTCAGTTGTACAAATAATCAAGCACCTGGTATTCCATTAATTTCTCGGCATGTCCCCTTTCCTCATCACTTGAATCCCGGAAGAACCTATTATGAACAGAATCATAGAACCAGTCATATTTTCATCAAATTCAATGAATAATAAACATTAGAGATCCCCATTTCTGAAGAAGTTTCAAGAATTACTTGGCAAGACCCTTTAGGGCGACGTTGTCTCTGTCAAAATAGGCATACATGGCATGATATACATATGAAACATTGTACTCCACACTGCAATCACCAAAAGATAAGAAAAAATTGCATGGAATTCTATTCAGACGAAAAGCATAACAATCCACAAACAAGTTTTTCAAGGGATAAAAGAAAACCCACTTGATCTGTTCATTGATAATGGTCTCACACTCGTCCACATACTTCTGACGCGCCAACGAAACTTGAGGAACAGAGGGCACAAGCTTGAGCTCCTTTTTTACTTCTTCAAAAGGCTCGAAAATAACACCGGTTAAAGGCTTGCTCTCTGCAGGTTTCGACGAACACATCACACATCCATTTCCATTTTTCCCCACAAAACTCTTCTGCAGATTAACAGCAGAAAATAAAGGCCCCATATTTTCCCTATGGGAATTCAACAACCCAGAAGCCGCTGCAACCTTCAGAAGCATTTTCCCGTTTACGTATCTGCACGTACCCAGAGAGAGAGAGAGGGGACGTGTGTGAATTTCGAGAGAGAAGAAGAGGAAGAGGCAGAGGCGGGCGAGATATAGACGAACGGGAGGCCGTTGGATGGTGGGACACGTGAAGGGCATCGATGGATTAGCGGAAGAGAGCGCGTGTCAGCCTCGTGAGATATTTGGGACTTGGGAAGATATTTAAATGGGCCTATTGTTCATGGGCAAATATAGGTTGAGCTTCTTCGATAGCGTTTAGGTCCATTTGTTTCTCATGTCCATTTTAACTCTGGCCCGTTATATTGGGTCATACTTTTGTAAGATTTTAGTGGGCCTATTGGGCTCGTTGGCTCATAGGCCACCTGCATGTTCTCTTGTCGTGTGGTTCAAATTTTAAATAGAGTTGTGTTATTTGAATAAAAACACATACAAAAATTTTAATAAAATTGACATATGGCACAATTTTATTTTTTAACATATCACATTACTTTTATATCAACACTAATTACTTATGGCACTTGTCCATTGTCATTTTTTTTGTCTTTTCTTTTGTCTAATTAGAATTTTCCGGTTTCACACAAGGTTCCTAATATTTGTAAAATGAAGTAACTTCGTCTCTATTTTTTTAACCTCAGAAGTCCTTTACTTATTAAATATTCTTACAAAAGATCCTTATAGATGCAATCTGTCCACTCTGACCCTTAAAAAAATTTTCACAAGAGGTTGCTAGAGATATGAGATAGGATGAATATGTTGTATTATTCTTAAGTAAAATAGCACCGAGCTTCTTAACATTTAATTCTACCACCTAGGGGAAAATAATATATAAAATAAAATAAACCCCCTCTCACCAATTCCACCACAACTATCTGTCTATCTCTACACCATAACTGCCACATCAACCTCTACGTACATTAAAAGATGACAGTGATCGATCAGAAAAAAATACTTTGTAAATTTGCTAAAAGATTGATTTTTTTTGAATGCCAACGTTAATTTTTTTTTTTTAACTTAAAAGAGAGAGAAACAAAACCTTGTAATGATAAATGACCAAGCATCTTGAAGTTAATAATGTCTTGTAACCATGATGTACATTTAATGCAATTTTTGTCGTATTTTTCAGTCCTTATATAAAATGGTGGAAGATGTCTGTTTTTTCTTCATAAACAATACTACCCCTTGGTGTCTTTAAGCTTTCAAACACGATTTACTAAAGAAAGTGCTAATTTTTTTTTTCCATTTTTCTGAAAACACTATCTATAATTTTATATAGCTGTCTCATTATACACGTTGTGTCAAAGTCAATATTTCAGTTCTAACAATATAGGGAAAAATGGTTGGCAAACAAAGCATGTGGCTCATATTGAAAAATAGGATTCCCTCAAGTATCTTTTTGTCAAACTTATTTTAATTATTTTTTAAAAATTAAATAGCAGAACTTAGCAGTATTGCAAATTACTTGACTTTTCACAAGGATTAAAAATCATACCAGAAAAATACATTTTATAAATTGTCCCCCTAAATTTACTCTTATATAATGATGTTTACAATTTAAAATTGATATTCATAATTGAGTATTAAACAAGGGTAACTTAATAATAAAATAATAGTATAAATAATCTTTTCAATAAAGAGACAAATTAACTTATATATTAATTTGGAATGTATATGCGGATGGATAGAGCATATGGCTTACATCCTTTTTTTTCTTCAAATTTCAATTCAATCCAATCCATCATATACGGGTATATATTTCTATAAAAATATTCAAAACTTCTTGAAAATTTTGAAACAAACCCTTCAAGAGGTTTTTAAAAAGAAAAATTCTAGGGGGATATGAAAGGGAGATATTATTAAGTGTCATTCTTATGTGGCACATTTGTATTGGATGATGAAAAAGTAGTCATGTAATCATTACCCAATGAATGTGTACTACATGAGAATGTCACCTAATAATGTCTAATTTTCATGTCCTCCTAGAATTGCTCTTTTGAACACTATATATCCCCGGGTACAAACTATCACACCTAAAAAGAAGCATAAATTCATGTGAATAGCAATTAGTGCAAAGGAGCTTATTAGGGTTTGTGCAACTACAAATTTCAATGGAGTAGTATTATTCTTTTATTAATATGCATTAATTACTTGGTCGGGTGTTTGTACATACTCCTTCCGTCTCATAAAAATAGGTCTGGTTGCTTCTTGTGCGGAGATTAAGAAAAGTGATTTAATATGGTTGAAAAAGTAAAATTCACACTAAATAGTGTAATATACCCCTCATTTTTTAAGATTCAAGACTAATTCTATTTAATGCATTAAAAATTAATTAGTTGTTTGACTAAGGGTATATTTGAGAGAAAAATTTATTGTTCAATCTCGTTTATATAAATGAACTATAATATAGGATAAATAAAAATAGCAACCGAACCTATTTTTATGGGACGGAGGGAGTTTTTTTTGGTCCATGCAAGCTTCAAACGGTATCTCTGCTGTAAAATATGCTAGTGTTATTCTTTAATTTTCATCAAAAAGTGGACCTTTGATTTGTCCTTAATTAAGATGTACGTAGCCAACCCCCCCCCCCCCCCCACAATCAACTTCAAATTTAAGAATATGCTGAAAGATTCTTGTAACCAAAGAATGATAGAATAAGTTCTTCGACCTTAGCTAATAACCTATTTGTAAGTAAGAAAATTCACATATATATATATATTTTTTTTTGGGGGGTGTTTAAAAATAGCATCGCTACGAATTTTAGTATGAACAAGATCTATGCAATGATTTTTGCCTGTAATATCATGCGAAAAATGGATCAATAGTGTCGGAAAAAACCCCATATATAGTGTATCACTCGAAATCCACGTGACTTGGTGATGTCCCTTCATTCATTTGTTTCAAGTAGTTGAATAGAGAATTAATACAGAAACCCCACAAGAATAAGTATAGTAGAACAAAAATCCAAATTAAAGTACTTATTTGACTATAAGTTTAATTTAATTTGACCAAAATGGAAGAATCCAAACAATTTCGAGGACATGAATTTCTACAGAAAAACTGGAAGAATCCATAGAGATAGAGTTTCGAGGAGAATCAAGGGTTCCACACTAATTTGGTTGTCTCCATGAGAAACCACCTCGTCCTCGTGAAGAGATACGTAATATAAATCCAATATATATTTTGCTGCTCATAATTATCTCTTCAAATTTATGATGAGGCCTCCCATCTTTTTAGTTTATCCTGCTATCTGACCCCGTTATTCCTCCTGATTTGGTCCTACTTCTAATTATTGAAAGAGATAATTATAATTACATGAAAGAAAAATGAATATATGGGTTTGATTATAGTGGTTCATTCTCATTGTGAGAGATATTATTATAATGACTTTTTCATTTTAGAGAATAATGCGCTACTCATTATCAGTGATGATGATCACTAGCTTAACATGGCATTATGTTATCATTAAATGGTATAAATGTAATTAAATGTTGGGACATGTAATTTACTGAATTAAACTTGTAATTTAATGTTATCTAGTGATAATGATAACCACAACAGACTTAACTTATATGCTAGCAATTACACAATAAATATGTTAACGAGTGTAAATACTTAAAACTTCATCGAGAAATAAATTAAATTCTAGAGAGGTAGAGTAAATTTAGACCATCATTGTCACATAATTTATTGTGTATTCACGTGAATGTCTACCTAACAAACATTCACGTTGAGGCTCTCCTTCTGTGGGTTTAATGTTTATATATATATGTGTGTATGTATAATAACTATTAATTAATTATTAATTAATTAAAGAGGTTGAATAAATAAATTAACGAAGTTTGGTGTGCAAACAAAACTAATTAATGGTAAGATGCCAACCAATCACATGATCTTTATCTTTGATAAACCTGTGATCTGTTCTACTACTACAAAGTACTTTATATATATAAATTTCGACTAATCATATTATAACGCGTACACACAAATATATATATGTATATGTGTGTGTGTATATATATTCGTAAACACCATGAGATGAAGTATAAAATGCGTTTATATATCTCACTCAGTGTACACAGTACACTAATTGATTAATTAATTAATTTTGTTATGATGTTGCGTGTTCACTGTATAACGTTCACTCATCACATGATTAGTTTAGAGCCGTTTCACTTCGTGATAGAGTAATTAATCAAGAAGTATACTGAAAAACATATAAAGATGGTGTGTGTATATATAATTATTAATTAATCATCTAATTAGTCTAATTAATAATAATTAATTTATTCACCCTATCCCCACTTTCTAAATGAATTGAATAGTCTCTTGCGGTACACTTTTTTGTTCACACCCCCATCATTATCATTATCATTATAAATACACTATATCTGTTTCCATTCTCTGCATGTTATAAGTCTCTCCTCTTTCGAAGCTTTTCTTTCTTTGAAGAAGATTAAATGGGTGGAAACTCCCCCTGTGCTTCATGCAAGCTGCTTCGACGCCGATGCGGCAAGGATTGCATTTTTGCCCCTTATTTTCCATCCGACGATCCCCACAAATTCGCCATTGTTCACAAGGTTTTTGGTGCCAGCAATGTCAGCAAAATGTTGCAGGTATCTTTCTTTTCATGCAACAAAATTATAGGGCATATGCATTTGGTTTGTCTTTCAAATTAATGATCTTGCATTTGTTCTTTCTTCTGATGGGGCCGGGGAGATTTGGATTAAGGTTAATATATGTGTTTTTCTATATGTAACATGTTTGGTAAGTTGAATATATAGAAGCGTTTAGTAAGTCGATTTATAAATGCTTTTAGATAACTAGCTAATTTGAAGAAAAATAGGTTAAATTTTCTTTACCCTAACCTATATGGTTGAGACATATTCAGTACTGTATGCTAAACATGAGCTATTGGCTATGGGATGATTAGGAGCTTCCATTGAATCAAAGAGCGGACGCAGCGAGTAGTCTTGTATATGAGGCGAACGCACGAGTAAGGGATCCGGTTTACGGTTGCGTTGGGGCGATATCTTACTTGCAAAACCAGGTTTCTCAGCTCCAAATGCAACTGGCTATGGCTCAAGCAGAAATATTTTGCATTCAGATGCAACAAGAATCAGCTTCAGCTCCCATTACTAGGGCTACTACTAGGCCAGTAATTTTTGATGCAGATATTTACAAATCATCCCTTTACCGTCATCAAGACAATCTCTCTCCTTTACTTAGTTTTTCCTCTTCCGACAATGTAATCTATGACTCTTTCAAGAGAGCAGAGTCCCTCTTTGAACAAGACATACTTTCTTAGTTAAATCAAGACAATAATAATATTGGAAGAAACCTTTGTGTTTCGATAGAATTTAATGTCAATCTCCACTCGCTTGTATTTGCTTGTTCTTTTTTTTCTGCGACAAACGAAAACATAAACAAAACAACTAACTAGAATGAAACTATACTGATCTAAAAAACTCGTTTAAACTCGTAGAAATCTGAAACGGGGAATGTTTGGTCATGATTTACATGTAGAAAAGTATGTGACACGACATCTAATGCAATACAAAAAATGCTAGGTGGCTGGTGGGTTAATTATAAGTTGATAAGTCAACCCTAACGTGACAGCAATTCTCAGTGATTAACTTGGTTCACGTGGGGGCTGTGCTACAAAATGCTCAAGATAAATTAATTAAAGACAACAACATAAGTAACAGCTGACCCAAAATTAAAGATTCCTCTTGGAGTAGTGGTCCGGCTATAGAAACAAATCAGGCTCCTTGTCAAATAGCGCGACCGCTTGTAATTGGTGGTCGATGGAGCCTGATCTGTTTCTATAGAAAATCTACTTGGAGTTGTATTTTAGTTTAAAAACATATACCTTCTAAGTCAAACAAATAAGGACTTTCTTGCTTCGAATTGGACGGTCTGAATTTGTTTTAGGTTTCTTGAATTATCAATCAAGAATTCAGATTTGTCTGCTCGCGTCGGCTTCTTCTACCTTCCACACTGAGACTGCTCAGAGATCCATAATTGTGTGTGATTCTACTTTGTTTGTTTTAAAACACAATTCTTTGGCATGTTCTGATTTTTATCATTAATCACTTCGTTGTACATATAGTAATATTTAACTTTTTGTCTAGACTAGTCTTTTAGGTGTAATTTTCTTGTTTGCCTTGGTCGTAAGTCATTCATAGTTAAACAATGGTCTTGAAGACAGTCCTTCTGGAAAGAGAACCATAGGGAGAGAACCACCCCCTGATTGGTGGGAATCAGCTACTCTCTTCATAATTTTTAGTCTTGAAGATGTCAGAATAAGTAGATCGACACTAGTCATGTAACTTTGCGTTCAAATCTGTTATGATTATTATGGTTCCGATCAATGTAAAAAAAGAAATATATATATATATATATATATATCAATTTTTTTTTTTAAATTTTATAAAGTGACCGGACGTGCACGTTTATACATATAGTCAACGTCTCTCCTCAAAAAAGTATTTGAAAGATACTTTTCAGCCCTAAAGGTAATTAGCATTCATCCCCTATGCACAATCATCAGGATCTGAATGGAGCCACACTTGCTTAATGGGGTTTTGAACTTTCAAGAACAAGTTGAATATAATGTGACTTAACTAGGTTAAGTACAATGAAGGAGACGCCATAACTATAGTCAGTCAAATAATATGTTGAATTTAATCAATGAGAAGATTAATACCATTAATCATGGGAAAAAAATGACATAAAAGACAAGAGGACATACTATATAGAATTTCCTATCCCTTTCGAATTCGAAGAAAAAAATATAAAATAAAATAGTTAGTGATTTCTGGAATTCTTTTTTCTTTTTTGAGGGCTCGAGGCCAATAAGCAATTGATTTTGTTCTTCCCCATTCGTGTTTATTTTATTACATTTTATTTTTTTCCTTTTATTTACAAATTAAAAATGGATGTCACATATCCCCAGAAAATTGCATAAAGAGAGTCCAATTACACACTATATGAAAGTACCAAAAATCAAATACTTCTTATTTCCATTTATTGTCACATACATTGCATACAAATAAGACGTACATTTATTTATCTTCACGTTGATAGTAAAGAGTGATTAACAACGATAAATAATTGATAAATCTATGAATCTTGAACTTTCAATAGCAAAAATGGATATTCTTCCAGCTTTTGGGAGGCACCATCAATGGTGCATGGTTGGATTATGAATTTCAGACTATCAGTAGCAGAAGGAACTAGTAGATCAGAAATGAAGAAATATTCTACTACCGCTGCTCCAAGATACTCCAATTTAGCTCCTTCAACCATTTGGCTTGGATTTTCAGACAAGGCGCTTGATAGCTTCTCGACATATATGTTGTAGTGTGGGAAAAAAGCAGCATTACTGTCTTTCAATTGCCAAGTAATCTTAGCACTAAGGTTTTTTGACCCCTGAGATCCCGAAGTGAAATGGACATATGGACTTTCTATAACCCATGATGTAGGTGGTGGAAATACCGTATTCTCTGCAGAAGTGTCGACTCTGATATGGCCAAGTACCACATAGTATTCTGATGGATTACTAGATGCGTTCTCACAGTAGCACATAGCATTCTGATGGATTACTAGATGCGTTCTCACAGTAGCACAAAGCCCGAATTTCTCTTAAAGTATATCCATTCATTTGGATACTACTTTCTAGTATAGCCCACCCAGCCTCCTCCATGTTGGTGACTCGATGTGGCATGATAACATTGGCATAATGTTTTGAGAATCTGTTCATGGTGAGAAGGGTATTTCTATAGGATGCAAGAAGTACAGACTTTTAGTCTTTCTCAGCAGAAACAAAGACAAGAGCAAGACCGAGCAGAGAGTTCCCACTTGATTTAACCTGCACCACTCAATGCAGGTGATCTCATAAAGACATCTACATGCATCAATGGAACATATAGACATAAAAAAGATTCAAATAAACAAGAGTTGAAGTGTTGCAGTGGTACTGATTAAGTAAAGTGAGTTCATGATGCAGAAAGATTACAGAATATGTGAAGTGAACTGCAGAAGTCCCCAAATGAAGCTCGCACTGAAAGAGGCGGGCTGTGAAAGTATCGTCACCAAGAGTTCCTTTGAATGTGATATTTCCTCCTCCGCTATAAGATGCTTCTTTAACACTGCCATTTGCGAACAATATTTTAAATACTGTTTTCTCATCAGAAATCCCAAATGAGAGAGATGAATGAATATGGAATTTGACAAACAGCTACATTAAGAAATTGAAACAACTGATGTCACATATATATGAGTGATGTAACTGACTTGACTACAACTTGGATAGGCTGAGTAGAAGGATCCTCAGGATATTCAATGAAAGGCTGTAATAAGACACAAAAATTAGGAGAATGGAAATCATCCAGAAGAAAAACAACAAAATCACTCCTGAGATATACCTGAAAGCTTTGGAAAGAAATGTTGTTCCAAGGAGTGTCCAATACTAGCTCCCCATCAACATAAATATTGTAACCATAACCCTGATAAATAATATGGCAGTATCAATTTTTCATCATCATATTTTCATCAAGCTTATCATAATTGTGCATAAGCCACGTACCGACCCCCACTTCCCAGATTTATGGAGTGTGGAAGTGGTTGAAATGTAAATAACATGCTTGCATTGCTTAAATATTTTTCCCTAATGCATTACAGAAGTGTATGTTCTTCTATGATTTTCAGGACATAATGAAATATTTCTGGTTCATCTTCCCAAAGGTCATTTATTAAAGCCAAATTAGGATCTAATGACAAATTAGTTAAATTACCAGTTCAAACAGTACCAAACAAGCAAGCCTAGAGAAGGGGTACTGTCGAGAAAATAATCAAATGAAAGATAAAGAAAAATAAAAAATAAAGAAAGCTTGCATGATTTGTACCCTGTCAAAATTTGAGTAGAAGGGAAGTAACTTGGGATAGTTTTGTACAACCCCCCAGGATTTCTCAACAAGTCCCCACCAGCTTTATGCAGGATCCATCAAGATGAACACACATCAAGCTGATCAGCTACAGTTAAACTCGAACGCAAATGAGCTCCAAAAGGCAATATAAGAAAACGCATTTGCATTACCGATTTTGAGCTGTTTCAAAGTCAGGTGGTTGCTTTGTCTCGTAGACCCATCCAGAAGCAAATATAGCTGCTGAAACTTCATTTTTCTTGATGACATCAACCGCAGCATTTGTCTGCATAAACGAGATATCTTGATGAAACATCTGCAACTTTTGATGGTTTCATGTATAAAACCACAAGTAAATTTTGAAGGTATGCAAGTGAAAAGTTTCTCTAGGTAGTAGTGTACTATTACATTGACATCCAAGAATTGTCACTGTCTTGAAATGTTAAAGCCCAATCCAGTGGCGGATCTAGGATTTATTAAGTTGGGGGCCTTTTAAAATTTTTTTCCTATGGTAGGCTTTACCTATACAAGAAAAACTACTAAGAAAATAATGGGAATTTAGCAAACTTTATATAATTATATAAATTTAGTCACTGACTAAAAGAGAAGGCAAAATATATAAATTTTTAGTCATCTGTTAATCACATTACCACAATACTTAATTTTTAATTCACTACAATAATATGAAAATCAAATATAATCTATTAATTAGATTACAAATTATTCACATACCACTAACGAAATTACAAAAATACAAATTCAAATCATGAGAATATACTCTTCTCATAGAAAATTAAAGTTCTAATTCCTAAACTTATCATGTAGCTGAAAAAGTATAAAATTCATATTCAATCTAATTATCTAAAAAATTAAACCCAAATCATGATATCGAAAATAGAATCATAAGTTCCAAATAAGTAAAACAAGAAAGAACAAGCGTCAAAAATCACAATATTAATATTAACTCACAATATTAATGTGCAAAACTGAATAGACAGAAAGAACAAGCGTCAAAAATCAACTCTCTAATCTTGAAGTACTAAGAATGTCATCTCTACTCTTGAATTCTCGCCAGGCACTCGCGTCGAACAAGCAGGAAGTTGTGAAGTTGAAGAGTCGCTTGTCATATATGTTTGATTCTAACCCAATTTAGTTTTGGAGACAATGGGTAATGGTTGGGTTTTGAATTTGGACAATTGGACTTTATGTTTATTGTTGGGTTTAATTGGTTCCAAGAATGTTAAATAGGAGGGTTTAAATTTAACTACAACAATAATTTTTTGGTCAAAGTTTACATTTTTTTTTAAAGAAAAAGTTAGGTGGGCTTCAGCCTACCTAGCCCATGGGCTAGATCTGCCATGGCCAATCCTCATATTTGAAGATAAAAGAGTACTCTAAATCAGTCGTCAATGGTTTCTGGTGCCAGTGATCAGAATTTTTGCCTTTAGTAGTATTTGTTTCTTCTGTAAATAAACAAATTAAGATCATATTTGCCAGTCATTCAACTTTATTTAGTGAAAGAAAGGCAATCATTTAAACTTTAATTAGTGAATCCTTAATAAAAGAACAGACATGTGGCAGAGAAACTGTCTTCTTTTGCTTCAACTGTAAGCACCTAACTGGAGGTTCACAAGTGTGTAGCAAACAAGACTTAAAACAACCAAAAGCTCATGACAAACTGAAAAAATCAGAATTATTTTCTAGTTGCAATGGTTAAGGTAATGAAACTTACGGTCCATCCTCCGTCACCATAAGTACCCCTCCCGAAAACATCAATGCCCATATACACATCAAATTTTCAGTCACCAGCAACATCTGCCGATGACTTTGGAAAACCTTCCAGTGTCATATTGAAGAAACATCTCAGGGATAAAAGTAAAAACAGTAGTTCAAAGCCAAATGTATTCAGCAAATGAGGACAAAGAAGTACCTTCCATGAATAATTCAAAAAAATACCATCACATATGTCAAAAAAGGGCTTGTTTTTATCATTTAATTGATTTTGCCAGCTAAGATTACCATCAACCGTAACACTGTCATACCTACACCACCACCATCATTAAAGCATGCGTTCAGTTATATACAACTCAAGAAAAAAATAATTGAAGCAAACTTTGATTTATCCTGTTAAGTGAGCATACCATATAACTGTAGACCCAGGTACTGATGAGTGCATCGTCTGGCTTAAATGGCGTACAAATTCTTTCAGGTTGGGGATTTGGATGGGATCCAAAGTGACTTCCATATTGACCTGTCAATACAAAGGTAGTAATGTTCATAAAATGACATAAACTAAAGAAACATCAGTTTGTGTCATTCACCAAGAGGAACAAAAATGTGAAAAACCATTGTTATTTTCTTGAATTATCCCATAACCTGGCATTCATTTTGAAATCAAGGTAAGTTAAGGTCTCAGAAATTATGTAAAAGAGAAATCAGGTTGTAATTGAGATTCTGTACAACTAATTACCCAGATTTACACTAGCTCGTAGCAGAAGAATTGCAAGGATGTCACATAAAAGGTTCTAAAAATGTGATATATATATCTTTGTAGGGCAGTATATGTGCAAAACTGGAACTCCTAACCAAACCATATTGGTCCAAATATAAACTCCATTCTCAAGGGGTCTTTGATTTTTATTATAATGGGCAAATATGAGCCCTGACATCTATTTGATGTTTGAAATGTGTGTTTATAATTGAGCAGTTTTCAAATCAAATATTAGGTAATATTGTAATGGGAACAGAGAATGATATCAAACGCCCCTAATACCGTGATGTTCACAGAAAACTGTTTACAGGCAATTTAGCATGCAGATAAATAACGTGGATTCAATTTTGGTATGAAGAAATGAGAGGACTATAAAAATGTGAGTGAGATCCACAGAAACAGCACTTCATATGCCATGGCTGGACACTTGTAATGTAAAAGCAAAAGACAATGGAAGAACAGAGATTATCAATGGGGGAAAAATACCAGCCACCCATCGAAGTTTAAAGCAGCAGCAAGCTCTGTCAGTCGCTCAGCGTACATTTGAGCTGATTCCTTTGTCAATAGTAGTTTGTGTGCAAGTTTTTTGCCTTCATCCAATTCCATGATGAAAGTCCCCAATACCTAAATATAACCCAATCAACATCATCGGCTTGGACAAAAGGGACCCAACCCCTATCCATACATAATTCATAAATTTAACTAATCAAGTCAAATAATGGATTGGCGCTAAAATCCACCTCAACCCCCAAAGACCCGGGGGGGGGGGGGGGGAAGAGAAGAC